>JAABKJ010000755.1:69970941-70194687 GCA_011634705.1 Andricus grossulariae
GACATTACATTGGATTACGTGGCATAGTGTACACCAGATTACAACAGCGGTTACATGGGAAAAATAAGATTTTTACGAAGGACAGTTTAGTGGAAGTCAGAAAGGTCTGGTTATGCAATATGGTAAACTATTTTTACTAGATATATAGAACGTTTCAATATTATTCAAAATCCAAGGCGATGTAATATTTACTGGCGCGCAGGTTATTAATTCTATATTAGAGTTCCAGAAAATTCAACATGGAGAGGATGCAAAATCTGTTTTTGATATTATAATAAGAAGTTGTAGAGTCCGCAAGATACGATCATAGTTGTTTGAAGCAACCAATCACTAAGATTATCAACATAACAGAACCAATCACTAACATGAGCAATAACCACGTGCAACACTGTTCCTTGGAGTCAGGTCTCCAGCCGTGGATGACCTTACGCGAAAGAGAGGACAGTTGGAGATGAAGGTTTCACCTCTGGATACTTTTTTAGAGCAACGAACCTTCGTAAAATGTTATGAGGAATAGTGCTGGCGGACCAGATGACGTTATCCCAGAAGAACAGCCTTTTGCATCCGGTTCGCGATCGAATAAGCCTGAAGCTGGCAAGCCAGAATCTTGTTGAGTTGGCTAGGACGTAAAGCTTTCATGAATCCAAGACAGCCTGCTCAGCTCCAAAATAAGTGCTTGATATTTCGTCGGCTTTTCTTTTTTCCTTTGCCGTGATAATACCATCGGCTAATGCCGAGAATTTAATCACGTAAATGATCTTGGTCATCCGATCTTGGAGGACAATATCAAGCTCCCTGTCACTGATACGTTGATTGGTGGAGAATGAGAAATTCCAGTAGAATAATTCCTGCAGCGTGCATACTTTGCTATACTTTGAGCATCCACTGAGAACATGTCCAACTGTTGCTGGCTCGTCCTTGCACGCTCGGCAGTTGGCATTGCCTACAGGTACATTCATTATGCGCTCGAGAGTAAACTAAGGTGTCTATAATGTCGTCTTGACAGGCCAAAATAAATCCCTCAGTCTCCAATCTCAATTCAGAAAGCTTGAGATACATGTTTGATAAACCCCTCGAGAGTCGCGGCATTGACGACTTCATGCAGATGTACGATTTGCATAAGAGCATATGTGCTATTTGGAACTGAGCAGGCTGTAGTCAGAACCGTTCTGCGATGAAGACACTTCAAGCTTAGCAAACCTCTACCCCCTTTATTTCGAGGCAGGTATATCCGAGGTACGAACGATTCAGGAAGAGGTGTTCGGTGGATTGTCATCATCTTGCGTATATTTCGGTCAAGTTGCTTCAACTCTTCGACGTTTCATTTTACTTTGCCAAACAAGCCTGGATGTTATTCTATCCAGATAATTCAAGAGCCCAAATTTTTCTGATAATTTGGCGATACCTTTTTTCAGTGGCCGTTTTTTACACGCGCACATTTTGAACTTCCGCTTACGGTGTTCCAAGATATGTATAATTGTATATGTTTCTTGATTACTTATTCTCACCTAAACATATACATGGAGAAATGTGCATATTTAACTTGACTATCTGGACTGTGAAACAGACTATACTGCACCACACTCTACGTACTTCGAGAGATTCGGAAAAGGTATCTATTTATTGTTTAATTTCAGATAGTGATAACTTCGCAAAAGTGTAATTCTTGAGATCAACGGTTCTAAAATATTTTGTTGTCGTTTTTTTTGTTAATATCATGTTGTGTTTTGTTGTCGAGCAATTTTTATAACTCCGAGCAAAAGCAATCTGGGAAATCAGGCACCTGCGACGATTCTTGGACGCTATCGCCTATTCTAATCAGAGGAGCATCCAAATAATGAAAATTTTGGCACTTCTGTAGTCGCTTCTACTTTCTCTTTGAAGGCAGATTCCGAAATCGTTGTATATCATTGAATATGTGTACTTGGTCATCGTCGAAGTTTCCATCTTAAATCAACTGATAGGCTTGAAATTTGCGACAAGTATCTCTAAATTTCCTGGATCATAAATAATTTGATCTTTTTTTTGCACTCATGCTTGATTTGTGTTTACTGTGTGTATTTTGTATTTATTGAAATTGAATCTCTTTAATTTTGTTGATTGTGCGAATTTTATATTTACTTCAATTTAACATCCCGAATATTATTCGCCGTGCGAAGAAGATGTGGATCTCGAGACAGTGAGGGTACGTCGGTGAGCTTAAACAGGTGATAAGGTTGTTATGACAGCGTCAATGTAAGATTTGCTAAGAATGTTGGAAAAACTGAATACAAGCATGAAGAACATTGGCCTCAAAACTAACCTTAATAAAACAAAAATGTCGCATTTGGAGGAAAAGGTGAGAAAACAATGTGCAGTAAATTTAGAGGTAGATAGGCGTATAATATAGAGCGAGAAGGTTATCAGTGGAATAGGGCCCATTATCAGAAGTGAAAATATATCAAGTAAAACTCAAAGGGCAATACATCATTCTCTATTTATACTGACTGTGTTGTACGGTAGCGAGACGCGGCCATATCAATAGAAGGATACAAGTAAATAAACGCGATCAACATGAAATTCCTGCACATGATATGCAGAGAAACACTGATGGATAAAGTAAGTAATTAGGAAATCATTAAAGAATGTGGTGTCGAGGAGAATCTAGTTGACATATGTGAGAGAAATTTGCGAAGATGGTTTGGGCATGTAGAGAGAATGAACGATGAACTAATGACGAAACAATCGTATCAAGGTGAAGTAAATGTCAGTGTGCCCAGAGGCAGAACGCGGAAAGACTGGTTCAGATATGTAAATGAGACCCTAATTCGAAGATATATAAAAAGCCACGGGAACACAAGAGGGCTTGCATTAAAAAATCCATGGACAGAAGGAAGCTAGAGGGGTACGCCATGATAGAAAAGTGTGGCGACAAATAGTTTATAAAATGAATGTCAGTGGAGTGAATAACGCCAGAAACGAAAGACCTTGGATACTAATTGGCTCGGGTTGGGAACCTCACATGAAGACTTTGTCGGGCTCTTCACTTGGAATAATCGCTAGAGAGATTGGTCGGCCGCCTCGGTCGAAGCAGTGTTGCGGAACGGACGTGTTATTTAAAAAAATAATACGGGAATTCTAGGTCAATCTAAAAATCTATACTCCCTCCCTCACATTAATCCCCTCCCCACCGGGTGCTTAACGCTTACCTCGGAAGGGAAATCGATTGATGGTATAACGTTAATACTTGTTTCTTATTTTGCATTAATTTTTATTTTCATATATCCTCAAAAATGTATCATTTCATTAAATTAATATCATTAAAATTCATGTGATTCTGTGTCAATTTGTAGATATAATTGAGATGAGAATTTTCGTTGAAGAACAAATTATTGTGGCTTTCAACGTTTTTCCAAAACAATAATTCTCTTATTTTTTTTTTATTTCTCCACGATTAGAAAAACAAGTACGACTCCTATCGAAAATGATCAATAAAAAATTTGTAGCTCTTTTAAGGGTTAACCACTTTTGTAAATGTATTTTCACATTCTCATCATAATGAGAAAGTATCGTTTTTATTTAAAAAACAACTATCGCGGATTTCTTGAAATCTCCACGTTTCAAGACCTCCGGAATCCAATAAAAAAACGGTTTTACAATGGTGTTTGTCTGTCTGTTGTTGTCGTCTGAATATAGGATAAATTTTTAAATGCCACTCGGATTGGATCGTGCTTTGGCGCACTTTTTATGGATATAAAAAGAGAGGGCGAGTTTGTTAGCCAGCTATTTTGGATGAAAATGCAAAAAGTTAGAGCATTTAAAAAATGTTTGAGACTTCCTTTATAAGATTTGAAGAAGCTACAGGCAGCTACTCGCAGCACTCTGTAATTAGAACAATTCATCTCTATGACTTTTTTCGATAAAAAAAAATTATCAGAGCTATAGAATTGTCAAGATAAAAAAAACGAAAATGAATGTTTTGAGCCAAACAACACACGATATAAAAAAAGTCGGAAAAAAAACGTTGCTCTTTGAAGGCCCTACAAAATTATCGTAAGAGTTTTCTGAATTTTTTCGAAAAATCGAAAATTTAAATTTTGATTGCACCAAAAATAATTAAAAATGAAAAATTATATTTTGCGTTCAAACTATGCGAGATACGAAAAAAATGAATCAACAAAAACTATATCTAACTAGATACGGCGTGAAACTCTTGGTTCTCGCGGTTCACGCTTGATGATATATGTATTTCACGCTTTGCGTTCGATAATGTATGTAAGTCACGATACGCGCTCGGTCTTTGTATTGTTAAATTTCCTTCGGCTTCAACGAGCACGTTCTCTTCGTACTCGATTTTGTCGAACATTCGAACTGTTCTACATTATGCTCAACACTAATATATCAAATGTATATTATATTCATTTCTGTACCTTGCTTTGGAACGGCCTATTCAGATATTACGAAATAAAGTGCAAAATTTTATTTTTCATAATTACTTTGATATTTGTTCCTTATTTTACACTAATTTTAATTCCCAGCTACCCTGAAAAATGTGACATTTCAATAAATTTGTACCAGCCCCTAGTTGGTTCATTCGTAGGTAAAGTAAGTCAACTTTATATAATTTTTGTTGTTGACAGTACAAAATAAAGTGATGTAGGGAGGTCCAGATACTTTGCAGAACTCAAGAAAAGATTCCTTCGTTACATAAATTGGTGGCGCTGAAAAGGGCTGATTGGTTTTGGTGGGTAAAGTCTTAGTCATGAGACTCCGACAGCTGTGGGTCTCACTTAGTTTTCTTCATGAAACTCCTTGGATGGGTCTTACTCAATCTTTTTCGGGCGTGAAACTCCTCAGAGGGGTCTCACTCAATCTTCCCCGAGCGTGAAATTCCGTCGATGGGTCTCACTCAGCCTTCTTCGGCCGTGAAACTCCTTGGGTGGGTCTCACTCCTTATGTAGCCTCTTCCTTCTTGGTTCTGCTTGGTGGGCTACTGCCTGCTCGGGACGCACAATTACCAAAAGGATGTTCGATTTTGGTCGTGTAAGGCTCTGGGGGTGAAGGGCCAGCTTATACTGAAAATGTTGCGCTGGACCCCACGAAGGTCCGCTATCTTCTGATGCTGAAATTGAAAGCTTGCGAAAAGCTTGTGCTCTCTCGCACCTATCGAGCAAACCTCTGACCGACTGAGTTGTTCCCCGGGAGTCCGATCTGACGTAACGCTCGAGATTCACGCGCGGGCTGAGCTTCTCGTCGAGCGAGAAACAGGGCTTTTTAGCTTCAGGCGATTCTTTTAGTGGCAAGGGATGAATACTTAAAAGTTCGTCTGATTCTGAGAACTCGGACGCGTCTACCGAGCATTCGTCTTTGAACGGCGTGTGATTATAACCCGGATACTCAAGATTGTATGTATTAAGTGATGAAAGGTGGGAAGTATCAAGAAGAGATGTTCCGCCTTAATTCTCGATTTTGGCAGGGGGCCGAGAAGTCAAATGGTCTTCAGAAATGGCAGGGGCGTTCTCGCCAGGTTCACTCAGAGGGTTGATTCTCAGTAGTTAGTCCGCGAGTTTCTCGAAGGTTTCGATTCTCGAATCGTCAAGTGCGAAGGGAACGGGTAATCCCTAGCGCGACACTGCGAGGTGAAAAGTTCATCATAGTGTCGATCGGAGTCTGGACTCTGCTGGTTGTCGATCACAGCACGTAAGTCGCGAAGGGGTCTGTGGTCCTTGCGATACATGGTCGAAATTAGTACAAATACACCGAAAGGGGCGTTTAACTGGGCCTTGATCGCTCTCTTCCGCTTGGCCGCAATGCGTTTCCGCCCGTTGGGTCGATTTAGACCTTTCGGGGGAGGGCAGTTTTCACTCATTTAGTCGAAGTACCACAGATTCCACGATTGAAAACGAGGTCACATCTGGGACACTGAACCAAGGTGTAACACGCGAAGATGAGAGGGGTAGTTGTCACTGGACGGCACGACGCACTGATGGGGGGAGGCCTAACTGTCGGGCTGTAATTGTAGCACGAGGGTTCGGCGCACGGCACAGAGTTTGTAAAGGAACTGTTCTCGTAATACATGCGTGGTATACCGGCCAGAGGGGGGCAAGCGAGCAAGGTAGCGTTCGTGGCGAACACGCTGTTCCGCACAGAATTGACTTGCGCAATTTGAGACGGTTCACTAGGGCACACTGAACCGATATTCGATGGCGGGGTACACTTTATGGAGGGGGGTAAGCGTACGACGTAATTGTAGCACGAGGATTCGGCGCAGGACACAGAGTTTGCAAAAGAACTGTTCGCGTAATACACGTGGAGTACACCGACAGAAGGTGGGGGGGGGGGGTTGAGCTAGTGATGTCGCGTTCGGGCCTAAAACTTCGTTGTGTACTGAGTTCACTTCCGCACTTTGGGGCGATTTACTAGGAAGCACTGACACGTAATTCGATGTCAGTGTACTGCCTTCACACCCCGGGTCTTTCTGAGGCTCCACCACCTTTTCCGGGGGGAGGTTCACTATCTGATATTCCTTCACAGCTCGACGTTTCAGCGCGAGCCTTTGGCGTAGGTTAGGTCTGCATTTTTTATGCATGTCAACGACTCCGTTGTCCATGGAAAAACTTCGGCTGAAACAGAATATAGAAAAAACGGGGGTTGGCGGCAAAGGGGGAAGAAGACGAACGGCATAATGAGCGTAGAGACACTCTTGGAAAAATTGTAATTCGCTCCGAGGGCTCCGAAGGAGACGCTAGGCAAATTCGACTTGGACGCTAGGGCTCCAAGAATATTCAAATAAACAAACAAAAAATGTCAATGCGTAAGAATATGGCGATGATGTACCCCGTTGAGCAATCTCCGGGAACAGAAGCGCGTCGAGATCTCATAATATGCGTCACCGTATGGTAACCACACAAAATGGCATGGCCTAATATCCTAGGTGAATCATGTTTGGCAAAGAATTATTTCTAATTATTAAGGCTAACCCTACATGGTTATCAGGGTGTGATGAATACAAGTCTCGCTTTTTGAGTGCTATGCTGGAGTTGGAAACCGGCGAGGCGAGGCAAAGTCGATGGCAGTCGACAGCTGTCACGAACAAGCAGTCAGGGGTCGAGGTCGCCACTTTCGAAAGAAATCCGGACGTCCGCGATGTGTTCAGTCTGCGGTCAAGTCCTTGAATCTCCTGCAATGAGCGAAGTGCGCATATTTATAGGCTTCAGTACCACGCAGGTCACAAAGCGGGGCAGCGACACCGTGGATACGTCGCTCGAAAAAATAGGGGCTTAGGAAGCACGGATTGAGTAGTTCGCGAAAAGTAGGGCTTGAGAAGCGACTTTCTCTCTGTCCTAAAGAAGTTGGATATCGGACCATGTGATACGCAATTGACTTGGGAACTGCGAAAATTACGAGCCATTGCCTTATCTCACCGGAGTCTGCCAGCCTTTCTATTTTAAAGAATCAGTTGTGTAATATGACAGTAGTCAGTCTTACAAAATAAAAACAGATTTCCTAATATTACCTCAAAATTAGATTCTGAATAATTTTGCTGGTTCAGCTTAAGAAAACCCATATGTTTAAAACGTCACGAGAAAGAAAGTTATTTCGTTATTACTCATAAAATTGTCAAAACGCTTGCGGGCGACAAATTTATAATATTGCAATTCATAATATGCATTGGTATTAAAAAAAAGTATTTTCATTGTCTTGTTATCAAGATTGAAAAAGTGCGCATCCTATTAAAAAATTATTGATGGCAAATTTTGACAAGTTTTAACTCTTCTTTCTGGAAGAGCAACTTTTGCCTATTCATTTTTCCACAGATTGTATTCGTTTGTCCACAAATTCAATTTTTTTATCTTCAATGTGATTTTTTACGAATGAAAGAAGAACTACGCATTCTTCCAAAGAATGATTAACAACAAATTTGTAGCTCTTTTCGAAAAAATTCAAAATGTTGTTATGATACTGTTGTGAAACTTTCAAAGATCAAAATTTTTCGTTCCTCCACTTTTTTCATATCGTCGTGAGACATACGCCCGTAACGCAAACAAGAATTTGCAAACTAGAAAACCAAATGAAGCTGAACGATGAATCTGAAAATTATACGATCGCTGATTTCGAATTTGGATAATCAACGTGAGTTTGTAAGCAATTTAAAATAAAAAATTATACATGTGTGATCGTTGTAACGACTTTGCATTCTATTTAACAATGGAGACTTAATTGTTGATGGTTACATGCTGAACATAAAATTGATTATTTGTGGGAAACTCCTAAACTTGTATAAAAATGAAATATGTGCCTCCTCGTAACGACCTTGCACCTTATTCAATCATAAGGACCTCGTTGTGCGAGTAAATTGAACTGAAGGATAAATTGTGCTTCTTCGTCACAAATTTTGCACCCAATTTAAATATTGGGACCCGATTGTAAGAGTAAATTCAAATAAAGAATAAATTGTGCATTGTCGTAACGAATTTTGCACCTAATTCAAATATTAGGACCTCGTCTTGCGCGTGAATTTCAATAAATAATAAATTGTGCTTTTTCATGAGGACCTTGCATCTTATTTAATTATAAGAAACTCGTTGCGTAAGTGAACCTTGGGGTTCCTAATAAAAAATGTATGAGGGAGAATCCAAAATCTTGTCTCTAAAATTTGAATAAGGCAAAAATTGTGATTTCTCGTAATGACCTTGCACCTCATTCAATTATGGGGGCCTCGTCGTACGACTGAAGGCAAACATAAAGATGATATGTGCATTATTCTCAAAAATATCTTATTTTTAAGGTTTTTTTCTAAATTGAGTTATCTGTTCTTTGTTTCAGAGTTAAGTCCACAGTTCGAGCGTTCAACTGACGGTAACTCTACTCCTCGTTTTTCTCACGGTGGACAATCTTCTAATCTAGATTTGTCTGCTTCTCTTCCCATACCTTATCCTCCACGTTTACCGGACAGGTCTCCTCCTCCTGCTGAATCTTCTTTTCGTGCCAGGTCTCGATCTCCTCCTGTCAGTCATTCTTCCAGCCGCTTAGGTGGACTTAAAATTGAACAACTTAAATATGTTCGGCTTATTCCTCGTTCAAATCCGACACGTCGATTCGAAATTCGGAGATACAATTTTCCTCGTAATGCATCAATTCAAGAGGAAGATATAGTGTCGCTGAGCCTATGCTAACCGGGCGAAAAGCTGTATTATCAACGTCAAATGGTGGAGTCTTTGCTATATTAGAGCGAAATAATAAGTACACATCTTCGTGGTATATATACAGTAACATATGGTCCTCGAGTAAGGGTTCAAATTGATGTTTACAGCAGCGAGGTTAAATTTATGACCGCAAAAAAAATCGAGGAATCTCCCTTAAGGAGAATAAACACAATATTAAAGATTTTTCAAACAATAATACCATAAGAATGTCTTTCGCAGCCTTAATTGAAATTTTTTGTCATGCAAAGTTAAAATATTAGGGCTTCCGAAAAAATTGACATTTAAAATTTCCAGACTCTTCCATAACCAATTTTTCCTTTTGCCTAACCGTTGATATTGAGAGACCAGCATTTGAAGCTTGTAACATTTTTTAGATCAAACAGTTTATAATTGGAATAAAATCATACGAGACTAAACGTATTCTTTCATTTAAATCAAAAAAGATAAATTTTAAACAGAGACTTGAATGATCAACAAAATGATTGAAGTTTAACTAAATAGTTAAATTTTTAAGCTACATAGATGAATTTTCATCAAATTTACTAAATTTTAATCCACAATAATGAACTTCAAACCAAAGTCTAAACTCATAAATCTTCAACTTGAATAGATAATTTTTAAATTGATGAGATGAATATTCAAGTATAATTATGAATCTTCAACTGCAATAGTTGAATTTTCAACCAAAATTGTTAATTTTTTAGCAAAAATGAACGATTTTTCAACTTACGAGATTCAACTAAAAGGAAGAATTTGCAACTAAAATGATCAAATATTCAACAGGATAAGTTAAATTTTCAATGAAAAAATCAATTTTTTAAATAAGAAAAGCTGGAATTTGCAAAATATTTGGAATTTCAACTACAATTGAACAACTTGAATATGTTCGGCTTTTTCCCCACTCAAATCCGAATCGGCTATTCGAAATTCTCAGATACAATTTTCCTGGTGATGCACTAATTCAAGTAAGAGGAAGATATAGTGTCCACGAGCCTATGCCAATCGGAGGACAAGCTGTATTACCAACATCCAGTGGTGAAGTCTTTGCTGACATGAATATTCAAGTAGAATCATGAATTTTAAACTATAATAGTATAATTTTTAACCTAGACTATTAATTTTCTACCAAAAGGGACAAATTTTTAATTCATAAGATAAGTTTTCAACCAAAGATAAGAATTTGCAGAAGATTCTCAAGTCTATGCGAATTTTTAAAAAATTCCAATTGATTTCATAAAGATCTTTCAATATTTCAGAGACTTTCAAAAATTTCAAAAGGTTTCAAAGTCGATCGTGAAAGAAATTAAAACATATTACAATAGTGCGTAAACCCTGGAAGTGGCCGCAAACTTCACTTATGAAATTTTCTAGCTTTTTCCTGACCATCAAAATTTAGAGACCAGAATCTTAATCTTGTAATATTCTTAAAAGAAGTATCCGTTTATCGTGAAAAAAAGTTATTTTGTCGAGTAAATTTTTCGAAAATATGCTTTATTATAGATATTCCATGAAAATATTTTGCTGTTGATAAAATTCGGATTGTTATGAACTAATTATCAGACAAATTTGCAATTATAACAGTTTCTCACATGGTAAGGTAATTATTTATGTCTACATCTTTGAAATTCGTAGATTTTTAATGAAATCATGGATCTTCAATCTGCGTAATGTTTCTCTACAGTTTGGAAATCTGAAATAGCAACAGTAATACATGCATTGTAATCTTAGCCCACAATTTCCGATTTTGTATACTCCAATAATTTCCTTGAAATTAAATTTACAAAGCTCTTAGTATATTGGGCTAAAAAAAATGTAAATAATTAGAGAAAAAATCAGAATATAATATATTTCGAGCACCCGTTTTTCTGTAACATTTGACGGAACAATTTTTGTTTTTCTTTGATTGACTTGGAGCAGTGATTTTTATAACAGATTTATAATTCTCAGTTAGAATGGGAAATAAATAAAATTTTTACACAAATTCCAACTTGGGACAGGGAATTACCTTGAAGAATTGAAAGTTTCTGTTTCAAACCGAAAATTTTTGTCAATAATTTTAATTTGACTTGGAAAAGGCAACGAATCTCTTAATTCTGATTCAGAATAATGAAATTTATTCAAAAACCTCTGTTTGAATGAAAAATCATAATTTTCGTCCCGAACTTGAATAATGAAAAATTACATAAATTTTGATATCAGTTCTAACAAATTTAGTAATTAAACATTTTTTTCCTTGCAGCTAACTTGAATTAAAGGTGAATATCTGAGCGTGACAATGTTGACCCATATAATCTCAGAGACAACGACCAGAAGAAAGCCTATATAATCTGATGTAGATCTAGAATACTCATAGCAGAATTGGTAATTCAAGTCTTCATTATTACATTAATGAGCTTTTCCTCAAATTAATAAATATGAGAATTGTTTGCACTCTCGTCTTTTCGTTGGCGGTTATCTTCAATTCTATTTGTGAATAAAATAATACAATATATCTGTAATTTTATGAACATTTTTAAAGCAATACGCAAATCAAACGTTGTGCAATTCAATCTACATTATATTTTAAGTGCTATCTTCTTTTAGACTTTCATTTAATTTGTCCGAAATGACTACAAATTTTACCTAACTTTACTCGTGGGAAATCCATAATGCCCGTGCATGATGGCTCTGTAGAATACATAGATAAGTTATACTATGCGAATCCAAAATTAGCAGATAGTGATTTCACGTCGCTATGTAATCTGCTCAGATTGGATTACGGAGGCACGAAGAATGAAATTGTACGACGAATCCGCAATGGGTTAATGGCCAAGAACTCATTGGACGGAAAGTCCGAGGACGAAGACATAGAGGGAGCGCGAATAGACGAGGAGAGCGATGAAGCTGGAAGCGATGAAGAGACTAAGAGACGAAATAGCGATAGCGATGATACATAAGCAACAGCTGTAAATCCGGAGGTCAGAGGACTACGTTCAGTTTTTCATTTCGCAATAAATTATAATAATGTTGAGAAGTTACTAAATCCTTTGGTGGCGAAGATAATTTTTCAACAGAAAGATGGCTTTGAGATTTTGAAGACGCAGCCACTTTGTATGAATGGATTGATCTACAAGAACTGATTTCTGCAAAAAAATCTTCAGAGGTGTAGCAAAGCTTTTCGTGCAGAGCGATGGAGCAATTAGATCTTTGGGAAAATAAAAAGACTCTTTTCAATATAGATTTAGCACGAAAATAAATAAAGCTTAGTGGAAAGACATGCTCGTAAAGAGAAAAATGAAATGAGAGGAAAAGAAAATGCATTCAATAGCCTTTTTTCATTATAAAATAAATGGCCGCTCGACATCAAATTGAAGCATAGTTAAAAATTTCGCGCTTTGGTTGAAAGTTCGTCTGTTTTGGTAGAAATGTAATCTTGTTGGTTGATAATTCATCCGTTTAGTTGAAAATGTGCAAAATTTTGTGTAAAATTCATATTTTTGGTCGAAAACTCAACTGTTTGGTTAAGAATTCATTCTTTCTTTATAAAGATTCATCTTCTTTGGTAGAAAGTTACTCTTCTTGGTTGAAAAATTATCGTTTTTGGTGAAAATTTATTTCTTTTTGTTGAAAATTCGTCTATTTTTGTTTTTAAATTAGATTTTTTTTCAATTCATCGTTTTTGGTAAATATTAGTTTCCTGGGTTGAAGATTCATCTTCTTTGATTGACAAATTATTTCCTTCGTTAAAAATTTAACTTTTTTTTTTAAATCGTTCCCCAAACTTCAAAATTAATTTTTTCAACTGAAAATTTAACTATTCCATTGTTGTTGAAAAATTATATCTTCTAGATAAAAATTCCATTATTTCGTAAAATTCGTCTGTTTTGGTAAAAATGTAATCATCTTGGTTGAAAAATCATCCGTTTGTTTGAAAATTGAACTATTTTTTTGAAAATTCTTTTTATTTGGATGAAAATTCTCTTTTTTTTAACTTAAAATTTAACTATTCTATTTTAAGTTGAAAACTGATTTTTTAACTGAAAATGGGATTCTATTTGTGGTTGAAAATTCATTATTTTTGGTAGAAAATTATTCTTCATGGTTTAAGATCGATCTTTTGTGGTTGAAAATTCATTTCTTTCGTTCAAAATTTGACTATTTTGTTGAAAAATTGTTTCTAAAAATTGGAAATGAATTTTTTTTAATTAACAACTTAACCAGATTAATCCAGCTTAATCTACCTACAATCCAAAATAATCCATGTAATTTGAGGTAATTTAGATAACCCAATTAATTAACATGTAATCTAGAGTAATCCAGGTAATTCGGAGTATTTCACATGGATAATCCAAATAGTTTTCAACTATTATGTTGAAAATTTTGTGTTTATTTTTGTTAAAAATTAATTTTATTCACTCATGTATTTTGTTGAAAAAAAAATCATAATTTTGTTGAAAATTCAACTGATTCGTTGAAAATTCGTCTTTTTGGATTGAAAATTCAAATATTATGATAGAAAATTAACTTTTTGTTAAAAATTAATTTTCTTTGGTTGAGGATTCAACACTTTTTTTGTGTGTTGACAATTCGTCTTTTATGGTTGAATCAAACTGTTTTTTATTTCAAATTGAAATCCTTTTTGGGTCGAATAACGACTATTACATCATTCGTTAAAAAATAAACTTTTTTTGATTGAAAATTGAACTACTTGGTTCAAGGTTAATCCATTGTGTAGAAAAATCATTTTTTTGTTTAAGATTATTATTTTAGTTGAAAATTCATCTCTTTGGTTGAAAATTAATTTTTTTAAACTCTTTTATTAAAAATACTTTCTTTTCATTCAAAATTAATTTTTTTTAACTAAAAATGTAACTTTTCCATTTTTGGTAAAAACGTGATCTTTTTCAGTTGAAAATTCGTCTTTTTTTATAAAAAAAACTAATCTTATTGGTTTTATATATCCTCTTTTTGGTTGAAAATCCATTTTTTTGGTTGAAAAATAACTTTTTTGTTAAAAATTCATCTCTCTGAATTTAAAATTCAACTTTTGTATAGAAAACTCGTCTTTTGGCTTGAAAGATCAACAATTTGGTTCAACTTATTTTTCTTTCTTGACTGAAAAATCTTTATTTGTTGAAAATGCGTCTTTTTAGTTTCAAAATTCATTATTTTAGTTGAAAATTCATCTCTTTGGTTAAAAAATCTGTTTATTTTGTTGAAATTAATTTTTACTGAAAATTTAACTTTTCCATTTTTGGTTACAAATTTATATTTTTTAGTTGAAAATTAAACTATTTGTTTAAAAATACATGTATTTTGTTTAAAGTTTTTCTTTTTTGTTTTCGAATTCGTCTCCGTTGGAAGAAACTATTTTGTTAAAAATTCAACTATTTTTTTGAAAATTCATCTTTTATGGTGGAAAAGTCGTCTATTTTGGTTGAAATAATGTAGAAAATGTTAATCTAAAAATGTTTAATTCCGTTCATGAAAGATTATAATGTTAAAAATGTTACACGATTAAAATTCTAAACTTTGAATATTAATGGTCGCAGGGAAAATGAAAAATTGATCAGGGCAAAATCAGGGAACTTTAAAAATTAAGGTCTTTGGCCCCCTTGCAAATCTATAAACTACAATTATACTAAGTCCATACAAAGATTCACACAACTAAAATTCGACAATTTCAGAATTTTTTAAAATTTTACTTAACGGTTTATAAATCTTTTTTAACTTTTGGCTTTTCTACGAAAACCTGAAGGTCCTACGTTTGTGTGGACGAAACGTTGAAATAACGAAATAACTGGACAGAAAACCAAAAAATAGCTGTAAAAAAGATTTTTTATTGGCATTAAGGTCAACAATTTTTTAATTTTTGTTATCTTTGGTTTTTAATTTTTTAATATTTTTATTTCTAATAAATGATAATAGCTTTTAAACAACACAAAACCCATCACGTTTCGTCCCGGACTGACTCACGACTCATCAGTAAGGGCGATGCGAGTCAGCCCTGCCTTAGATGTTTTAGAATTTAATTGACCTAAATTCAATTTTTAATTTTTGTAAATTTTCTTGTTTAATTTGAAAAAATATTAATATTAATCAGACCTTTCAGCCATGGATAGGAGCTAAAACTTAATTTAATTGACATTTATAAGAATTAAAAATATTAACAAATTAAAAACAAATCATAGCAAAAAACCGAATCATTCAACATTGAAGATGTTCATGTTACATATTTCTTAAATCATTTTCAAATTCTAGAACAACTTTCCAAATTCAACATTTTTTATCCCATTTTTGAGAAACGTAAGATTTTACAACAAAACGAATCGCTTGCAGAAGCAAAATTAGAATAAAAAAATCTAATGCAGAAAGTAATACGATATCTGAAAGAGATAAAGTTTCTCACAGAGAAACGAGGTCATTTTACCGTATATCTACGGTTAGATAAATAATTAACCATAATATCGAAACGCTTGCAATTTACTAGATTTTTTAATTTTTCATTAATCCCCATTGAAATAAATTTCCAAAAATGAGCGAAATGGGATATTTGTTCACGTCACCGACGTGATCTTACATATATATACAAAGAATATTATGGTACTTATGAACCTGCCTATCTGCATGCGAACTTCACCATGCATAATTAATATAAATTATTATGCATCGCGATTGAACACGTGCAGGCATAAGTTCCCGTAAGTTCATGTAATTTACGAGCAATGCAAACCTTTTTTTGTTTCGTTTTTCTACCAGCAGTTTTAACTTGAGTACTGATTTTGATTTATTCGAAACGGAATAATTTGTTTGGATCAAACATGTTTTATTCTCATTCAACATCCCCATATTTTGGCAGCAAGATTTTATTTTTTCAACAAATTTAAAAATTCTATTTGTTATTGCTATCCTAAGTCGATTTTGAAAACACATGAAATTTTTATCATAAAGTCCTCGGTAGATTCTCACAGAGTTGGTGAAGTTAATTCAACCTTTTTAGCTTAAATTCAGGAATACCTCAGCTTGGGAGTGGACTTTTGCTTCATCTTTAAATAGTGATTTCGATTTTACAGAATGTTTTTTCGCTCCACTAAAAAATTTCCATTTTATTGGTAATCTTTAGTTCTCTACTGTTACCATTCGAGTGTACAATTAAAAATCAAAAGAGTTTGACATTTTTTGGTAAAAAACGTTTAAAGTTGATTCACCATAAAAATAAATTATTTATTGATTTTTTTAAATTAAACTGTAGTTCGAGTATTATATGAAGTTAATAATTTATTTTATAAGACGATTCTGAATCTGTTAAAAATTAAACAATTTAGACCGGAATTTTGTTTTAATCTTTTAAATTCGATTGAAACTATATAAACAAGATCAATTTGTAAACAATTTCAAATTAATGCATTCATAATTAAACGCTTTTATTCAATTTGAAATCCTATTTGAACATTGTTTCAGTCTACAATATTCCATTTGAAATTTTTTAATCAAGAAAGAACACTTTTTCAATTTAATATTTTAAACCATTTGAAACTGCATTGTCTGCAATAAAAAGCATTTCATTGTTAAATTTTGATGTATAAATAACATTTGAAGGTTGTCACGACAGAAGCATATAAGTTTCAAGAAAAAAAATGTTCATGAGCAAACTTTTAATTTTTAGTTCAGTTTATATCATTTCAAATGAAAAAATTCTCAGCTTCGAGCTCGATTTTTCAAATTTGATGACCGTGAAAAACATTTGCCAACCGGGACAAAACCGGAATTCTTCGCCTTGATTAAAACAACTACTCTTTATGCAAAAAACTATATCTTAGTCTAGGATAGGACATTTCATTTGAACAAATAGTGAGTATAGTAAACTTTTTTTATTATTAAGAGTATTACAAAATTCAAAAAACTGATACATCACAAAAGTGGTGTTACAAATTGTTTCACATATCTAATAAGTGTCTTCTTCTAAATAAAGTAGTTTAGTATCCACTTCAGCTGCAATTCTCTGTTTTAATTCGTCAAGCACGCCGACTTGAATCTGATCAACATCTTCTGGAGGACAATATTCATCGTAACTTGACCTTGCAACGGTGACAATCGTAGGAGGAGCAGGCAAAACGGCCAAAAAAGACCGAAAAGTACCAGTGATGAGTCTATCAAGATCCTGCTGACTGGTGACGTGGTGTGGAAGATCAGTGTCATCGATGGTGCAACCAGCATCATGAACCAAGGTCCAATTAATCTCCGAATCTTTATAACATCTCATTATCTCATGATAAATTAATTCCACAGCTTCATATCTTGCGGTTCTTGATTTTTGGTAACCTTGCAAATTCCTATGTTCCTCCAGATACGAAAATAGCTCCTGCAATTCTGACAATTGTTCATTCCGAGCAGTTGTGGCTTCCTTCAGAATTTCTGGATCAGTGCAATCAGGCCTCTTGAATTCATAAAGTGGAGCCAGTTTTTCATAAAGATTCGCATTTTCATAAAGAGTTTTAAACGGATTCTTGGTGCTGAAAAAGTCCAGATCTACATCTAAGATAAATGGAGTGTCCTTTTCTGGTAGATATTGCCGAAGAGCTGATGCAATTGCAGGGAAATCATCTTTTTTCATGGGATCTTCGATGAAGGAACCCATCGTAATTACGTGAAGGGTAACTTCTCGGGTATTTTCTAGTTCTTCCGGAAAGCAGTAGAGGGCCTCGCTCACGAAATATGGTTCAGAACAGGTTAATCTTATTAGACCAGACTCCTTGTGTTTCCCAATGAGAAATGTTGACATGCCGTCTGCCATCTGCTTCGCCCATGGTGGTTTAATCCAGACCAGGTTCTTTAAATGTCCTGCGTAAGCTGCAGGAAGTATCCAGTTTTCGATGCTGAGTTGACTGAAAAGTTGCTGCTTATCCCATACGGTATCAGCCGACATATCTTTCGGAATTAGCATGTCTGGGTGAGAGTCCAAATGAATGAATGTGTTGCCCTCGAAGGGAAGATGCTTTGAACCCAAACAACGATAAATGCAGGGTAAAACGTCGTTATGATCCTCAACGACGAAGATCGGTGTTTTCTTGAAGTATTTTCGAGCCATTTTTTAATGCCTTGAGAGGAAGAAGCTGTAAGAAAGAAAATATTAAATAAAAGACTGTTAAAATAAAATTTAATGAGCAATAAAATATTCGTTCACATTGGAAATCTAGGTGACGCTATAGTCGATTGACCTGCTTACGTCCACCATTTTGTTTTTTCCATCTTTCTTTAATTTATACGATTGCAGATGGATGGAAAAACAAAATAATGGACGTAGCCAGGTCAATTGACTGCAGCGCCGCCTAGATTTCCGATCCCAATAAATACAAAATGGCTGTTTCGAGCTCAAGATTCACTCATTGCGTAACTCATGTCCTTCGTACAATAAATTATGAATAACAATGTTTCT
Source organism: Andricus grossulariae (assembly GCA_011634705.1). Lineage (NCBI taxonomy): Eukaryota > Metazoa > Arthropoda > Insecta > Hymenoptera > Cynipidae > Andricus > Andricus grossulariae. The sequence goes on from JAABKJ010000755.1 coordinate 69,989,542, forward strand.
TACCAGTTCCAACAAAATATTTTCGTCTGCTGTACTGCTTTAGAATCGAGAAATTAAATCTGGTTGGCTTTATTTACAAATACACTTCACCAGTAAAGCAAATGATTGTTTGCATTTTCCGCACGTTCCGAAATACTAAAAGTTCAGTTTTCACTCGCCTAAAATAAAAATAGCTTATATTATTAACTTATAAATACGCATTTGAGCAAAATATTACAATTTTCTAATTATTTTCACTGAAAGAGGCAGAACGTATTTCTAACCTTCGCGTACAGAACTACACAGAACGAAATTGCACGCCGAATGACGCCGGGTCGCCTGCCGAGAAGCGTGCCACGTGGCCGTGTGGGGAAGACACCACCGCTGGGTTCAAGGCTTCGATAAAAAGCGCGCGAAAATTTAAATGATAAAAATTGTTCAAGATGTACATACAAACTAACTTGGATTTTTTTAGTTTCCGATATTGAACTGTTATGGATATTAAATTAAATATAAGTGAAAACATAAAAAAGAAACAATATTGTTATATAGATGAATAATCTATCTGAGTTGTATTCATTCAACTTTCACGCTCGGTAGAATGTAGACTTATTAATTGAAATTAATCCTGTCTGCTCCTCGTTATGAAACCTATCTTATATTTCAATTACTGCATAATTATTATGTGTTACATCAAAAGATATCATTTTCTTAGATTTCTAATATTAATTTTCCAGACTCTTTTTGCTTGTTTTAATGGTCAAATTTAAAAGTTTATCGTATTTTTTCATTAATTATTCACTGTTTAAGCAATTCTTGTTCGCGTTTTGTTGCAAATTATGAGTATCCTCATAACGAGATAACCTAATTAGGCAACACATATAAAGAATTAGTATGATAGATTAAATTTGTTGTTCATGGTTTCAACAGTTTTTTGTTGCTTAAATATAACTTTTGAGTGAAGTAAGGAATAAAAATGTAGTTTTTTGCATACTTTTCAACAAAATCCGTAGAATTTTGGTGTGTCTTGTATTTTTATTACTTACCCATCATTTTTTAAACAATTTCCATTTGTAACATGAACTAATTGTTTGAAATCAAAGATTAACACGATCAATTCACCTTATTGTAAATTTTTTAAATAATTTTACTTTGCTGTAATGTAACTTTTGAAGGGAACAATGCAGAAAAGTGTAATTTTCTGTAAGTTTCTTAAAAAGTGTAAATAGCTCCTTTTATGTTGACGCTTTTCATTACTTTCCCATAAATTTGTACACAATTTTCATCTCATTAAACAATTTTTTCGAAGAAATGTAACAAATTTTCACTTTCTCTGAATAACTTGAACTATTTGATTTCAATCGAAAATCATAACGAACGATTAACTAATAATTTGTTCATGTCATTATTGATTTTCATGTTTTAAAACATTATAATAAAAACAAAACTTCTAAATCGGTTACTTTGGTCGAAGAAAAAAACTTTCTATGTAATTAAATTGTCACGTCTTATAGTATATTCAATAATCTTCAATTATTAATCAATTTAAATGTGGAAATTAAAGTTTAAGCCATCAAATTAATGAAAAACTGTTTTGTAATCGGATGATAAATAAACTCAGAGACATTTAAAAAGAGATTATAACTCTGTAATTGTAATTAGAAATGAAAAAAAAAACTGTTTTCTTATACTGCGATTGATTCTGAAAATATTTATTCAACAATTATCTCATGCTTTCTTTTTGAAAGATATAAAGTAGGGTGCCTAATAAAAATTTGAATTTTTTAAATGCTAGCCTGTAAATTTCTTCCCTTTGGTGAAAAAGTACAGCCGTATATTTTATTTTATTTAGAAAATTGTATAGGTGTTCCGCTAGGCTTTTTAAGGTTTGGAAATAAGTTTTCTTTGTTTTCGATTTTAAAAAAATATAAATTTAAGGTTAAAAATTCTTTTAAACTCATAAATTATTTGTTATTCATTCAGTAATAAGCCTTGACTTTTATAAAACTAAACAAAATTTGGAATTCCCTTGAAATCCACTGAATTTTATGAATCTATTTGGATTTTTTATTTTTTTAATTCACCCTGAAGACTTTTAAATTCACCTGGAATTCTTGTGAATTTTATCAGATTTCTAGTCATTCCCATTGACATGAATTCAATGGAATTTTTCTGAATTTTCAAAATTTGGTTGCATTCACTTGAATTATTTTTAATTCACCCTGAATTTTTTTTATTTATCTTGGATTAGTATCAATTTCATCGAATTCTCTTGAATCACGATAATTTCTTCTAAATTCACTCTAGTTTTACTGCAATCAATGATTTTTTTTTTGATTTTTTGAACTTTTTGCAATTCATTTAAAGTCATTTGGAATTCACCCTGAATTGTTTACTCGATTCTTAAACTGTTTTCAATTCACTAGACTTTTTTAAAAATTCACCTTGAATTTTTATGAATTTCGTCGAATTCCTTTCTTTCCTCTTATATTCCTCTAAATTCAGGTGAATTTGATTTGATTCATTGTGTTCTATTGTTTAAATTTTTTTCAATTTACTTAAATTATGTTTAATTTGCCCTGAATTCCATACAACCTGCGTATATTTTTTAAAGTATAAATCAAAATAAAATTTTAGCAGCGGTACTCTATCTGCAATAAATAATCAAGATAATAATTAGAAACAATTTTCAAATTGAAAAAACCGACAAAAGAGCGATTACGCAAATGTGCAGTAGCACTTGCGCATCAAGCTTCTCGGCATAGCTTCGAATTTTCTGGAACTACGTTCTGTACTTCACGTAACGCGCAGTGCTTTACAAACACTCTTTTTTTTTTAATTATTAAATTATGCCACGATAATTATTGAACTTTTTTATTCCAAACTCACTTTCATAATTGCGGAACTTTTTTATAATTAAATCAGAATAATTCTACATTTTATCCTGAATGTTTCGAAATGGTATAAAACTGTTCAGTTATCGTTTATTTCTGTGGCTTTCGAATTAGCTCCATAAACTTGAAAAAAAAATATTTTTTCCGTGTAAATATTAAGAAAATTATTTCTTTAAACACAAGCCTATAATATTCCAGGGACACCAAAAAATGGGCGTATGAACGGTTCAGGTAATTATACAAGCAGGGTAATAGTCAGCTCATTACACCAAACTGAGGTAAACTTTCCGTGGTTACCGGCCAGTAACGTGATGCCTCTAACGGAGTCTGCTGAACATATCGGCGATTCAATACGGAAAGTTTACCTCAGTTTTGGGTAACCACCTCGCGCTTACCCTGCATGACCGATTATTTGCATCATTTCGTACCCTCAGTTTTTTCTTTGGACATGATATTGTCAACGTTGTGATTTTTACCCATACAGCGCAATAAAACAAAGAATTATAAAATAGTAATGAAATATTGAACAATATGAAAGATATGCAATTAAATAATTTAATTGCCTTCGTGTGAAATTCGCACGACATTGTCATGAGATCTTACGAATCTTGCGATTGTCTTGCGTCATCGGTGACGATAATTTGCTTCATTATATTCGCACAATTTACAGAGCTTGATTCCACCTTCCGACACGCCTTGCGCTCACTACGTGGGTGTTATGCACCTGCACAGTTCACCATCAGCCGAGATGCAGGAATTTACCTTTGCTTTGCAAACTCGCAATTTTCAAAGGAAAGGTTCAGGCTCACTCCCACGTTGCACTTCAGTATCGGAAGACACCGATGAGTTGCGATAAGTGCGACGCCTCATTGATTTCATCATAAATTATTAACGGGGGCTACGGTGCTCAGCCAACTGCAACCTGACATGAAACTTGTAAAAAATGGCCCCCGGGAAGTAAACACGTCTTCGTTTTTCTCATTATGCTAATGAAGTTCAAAAGTCTCCTCGAAAAACGTTTCATTCCTTACAAAGTACCGTAAACTAGGGCTAAGAGGCGCATGTGGGGTAAAGCGGCGCACCCTTGATTCCTCATTTCTGGATGAAATTTTTGTGTTTTTTAGGTAAAACATATAGAGGCTTGCAACCAACAATTGGAAAACTTCAAATGGTAAACTCAGAAGAGCAATATCGCGTTTTGAATAGAGAATTAAGGGTGTGCCGCTTTCCCCACATATGCAAAGTGTCAATCATGGTGGGTCGAAAATAAAAAATTGTGGAATTCGAAATCGATACATCACGAAAAAGTAGGGCATTGGAATGCTAAAAAAGTATGATTAATTTGAAATCGATAGATATGAAGCTTGGTTACCCTGTTCGAAAAAATTTCTAACACCTGTGTAAATAAGTGAAGAATTTTCTCAGGTAGTTGAAGACTTCATAGTGACAAAAATGCATTGGGGGAAAAATCGCCAAGACCCAGGATCGAAATTGGAAATACAGCGAATTTTAAAATGTTTGATTTTGGAATATTTTATTTAATTATTTTTACAACTTGTGGTTTAAGAAATGTTCTGAGAATTTTTGTCACTGGAAAGTTTCTAAGTATCCGAAAAAATTCCTCTGCTATTTAAGACATGCGTTAAAACTTGTTTCGGAAAATAAGGATAAATTACATAGTAATTATCTCTTAGAAACGGGGTGATTAAAATCTGAAAAAAATTCAGAAGACTTTCTTGTCCTCCAAGAATGTGAAAAAATTGAAAATCAAAAAAATTTAAAAACTCTGCAAAAAAGAGTTTTTTGAAACATTTTTTTCGAGCGCATATCTATCGACTCCAAATTTATTATACTTTCTTAAGCTCCCGATATGCTACTTTTTCGAGATGTATTGATTTCAAATTCCAGAACTTTTTATTTTTGACCAACCTAATATCTACCTAACCCGGAAATTCTGTTGGAAGAGGGAATTTGTGAAAAAATCAGAATTCTCACTTGGAATACTGAATTTTCCAAAAGAATTACAATTCTAATTTGGAATAGTGAATTTTCTGAAAAAAATTATAATTTTGAGTTTCAGACAGGAAAATTCAGTGAAGAAATGTTATTTTGACTTTGGAACAGTAAATTTTTTTAAAGAATTATAATTCTGAGTTGGGAAAGAAATTGAATAGAGAAATATAAAAGAATTTACGTAAAGAATTACAATCAGCCGAACCTGGTACAAGGAATTTTCGAAAAGAAAATTCTTAAGAAAGAAAGAAAGAAAAAAAAAGAAAAGAAAAAAAAAGTTTATGTTAAAATTAAAATTAAAAGAAAAATTGTAAAAAAATTATTATTATTTTGTATTAAATCTTCATGGTGACTAATTCACCTTTTTGGTTGAAAATTTAACTATTAGTTTTGAAATTCTTTTAAAAATTCAAAATTGGGTTGAAAATTTAACTATCAGGTTGCATATTCCTTTAAAAATTTAAATTTTGGTTAAAAATTCATGTATTTTGTTAGAAATTAATCTTTTTTGGTAGAAAATTCATTTTTTTATAGATATTCAATCTTTTTTGTTCAATATCTAACTATTTCGTTGAAGATTCATCTATTTTGTTGAAAATTTGTCTTCTTTTTTTTGTAGAAAATTCATCTTTTTGGTTAAAAATTCAACTATTTGGTTAATAAATCATTTTTTGGTTGAAGCTTAATCATTTTAGCTGAAAATGTAACTTTTTTTTGAAAATTCGTTTTTTTTGTGTGTTAAAAATGAATTTTTTACTGAAAATGTAGCTGTTCCATTTTTTGGCAAAAAAGGAATTTTTTTAGTGAAAAACTCAACTCCTTTGTTGAAAATTCCTCTTTTTGGTTTGAAAATTAATCTGTTTTGGTCCAGGATTCAAATAACTTGTTGAAAATTGTTATTTTTTGGTTTAAATCAACCATTTTTTATTGAAAATTAAAACATTTTTTGGTGAAAATATCAACTATTAGACTTTTCATTGAGAAGTCATTTTTTATCGAAGACTCATCGATGTCGTTGAAAATTGAAATATTTTTTTGAAAATTCCCTTTTTCTTGGTTGGAAGTTAATTATTTTAATTGAAAATGGAAATCTTGCCTTTTTTGTTAAAAATTGATCTTTTTGAGTTGAAAACTCGACTTTTTGCTTGAAAATTCATGTATTTTCCATATTATACGTAATTTGCGGATGATCTCCTATAAAATTCTGTATGATTATTGTCACTAAAAGTGTTAAAATATAAAATACATGCGGTCAGGGAAAAGTCGGATAAAGTTAGGAAATTTCGGAATTCGGATTTTGTAGCAACCGTGATATTGCAAATTTGATTAGTTGATACTGCTAAATTTGAATTTTGAAATATTTGATTAATTTCATTTTTTTACCAAAAAAATGACATTAAGGGATTAAGGCCATGTGACGAGTGGGTAACGTAACCGGCTTCCTACCTTACCGACACTTTTTTTATTTGCAAACTTATTTTCGCACGAATAGCCACATCGAATTGAAAATTTGGAATAGTAAATAAGAAGCACTAAGAAACGCGGCTCTGGTCCTAAATTTCTATAATTATGAAAAAAGCACAAAAAAAAATTATTTACAAAAAAAACTTTTTTCGTAATTATAAAAAATTAGGAACAGAGCCGCGTTTCTTAATGCTTCTTATTTATTATCCCAAATTTTCAACTCGATGTGGCTATTCGTGTGAAAATAAGTTTACAATAAAAAAGTGTCGGTAAGGTAGGAAACCGGTCACGTGACCCACTCGTCACATTTTTTCTAAAGAAAATTAAATTCACCAAGTACTTCAAAATTTTAAGCGTGGAGGTTCAACTTTTGATTGAAGATGTCAAAATTACACTCAGGGCGAAATTTTAGGTTTCCAAAAATAATTATTTCAATTTAAATCATGAAATGAAATTATTTAAAAATAGTCATTTCTAACCTGTTGTAAAAATACAACTTATGATTGATATTTAACATTAAAGTTACTTTTGCTTATATCAAATATAAATTTTAATTCTGCTGAGCATTATCTGCGTGTGATATTTTTAATACGTTTTATCATTTCCTCTTTTTAATTTATAATACTGATGTTAAGATAGTTTGAGAATGAAAAATGCATTTACTTTTTGACGAAAGGTTAATTTTTTAATGGTGTGAGGAGGCGTTACCGAAAAAACTCACAAATGTCTCTGAGCCCGGATTTGAGAGAATCTGTGAAAGGGAAGAATTATTGGGCTATTCAAAAGGAACAGGTATTGTGAGAGTGTAAAAGGAAAGTCGTTAACCGGTGTTACGTGATTTACACGGCGAGTCTCAATTTTTCCACCGAAAAGTCATTCTATTCATCCTGAATATCGACATCCTGTCCCTTTTGCCCGCGGGTGATTCTTGCCTTTTCTCTCAGATTTCTTTCATACCTCGTATAAGGCATAAGTTAGGTAGAATTTCGTCTCTTAAATGTCATATCCGCGTAAAACGGGTTTTGGCACCCAGAGGCGAGAATAATAATGAATATTTTTCTCGCGGGTTATTACTGGACCATATGGTCACAAACAGTTGGATAGTAATTTGTTACAAGTAACTGAGTTACTGAAAAGTTACGTTAATTGTAAATTTTAGGGTAACTTCGTTACTCTTTTAAAAAGTAACTTGAAACGTAACTTAGTCACGATTTTTTCAGTAACTTTGTACTTTAATTTTAGTTACTTTAAAGTTACTTTATGTTTTTTGTATATATCTCCTATTAAGAGATATTTATCGTCAGATATGGGTAGAAAATTGAACTCATTTTGTGCAATTATGTTTCACAAATTGACTTTCTTTAAAAAACGGCTTTTTAAGGAACATACTTCTTTTTAGGCCTTCTTGTGCAATTTTGTTGCACAATTTAACTGTTTTAAGTTTATGTTTTTTTTAATGTACTTTCAAAAATTTAATAAACAGAAACATTGAGCCATAGACCCTGTTGTCGTTCTCAAGCGTTCGGTTCTTTTTACCGTTCTCAAAAGATCAATTCCTGATCAACCAGAAAAAAAAATCTCTTTTGGTTGAAGATTCAGCTATTTTGTTAAAAATTTGTTTTCTTTGGTTGAATTCAACTGTGATTAATATCAAATTAAAATCTTTTTTGCTTGAAATAATATCAACTTTTATATTTTTCGTTGAGAATTCATCTATTTTGTTTGAAAATTCATGTATTTTGTTAAAAATTCAAGAATTTTGGTATAAAGTTCGACTACTTTGAAATAAAAATAAATAAACTTTGGTGTTAAAAATTCAACTCTTTTGTTGAAAGTCTTATTTTTGGTTTGAAAATTCATCTCTTTTGGTAAAAAAAATTCTGTAGAGTGTTCAACTATTTTGTTCAAAATTTGTCTTCTGATTGAAAATTTAATTAATTTTGGTTCAAACGTGAACTACTTTGTTAAAAATTCAATTGTTTGGTTGAAGATTCATAATGTTAGTTGAAAATTAATTTTATTGCAAATTCGTTGGTTTTTTTGCGAGGGGGCGGGGGGCAGAAAATTCAAATATTTTTGTAGAAAACTCAACTATTTGATTACAAATACACTTTTTTGTTGAAAATTTAACTATTTTGTTAAAATTTCATATTTTTTGTTTGAAAATTAATATTTTCAGTATGAAAATCAACCATTTGGTTGAAAATTCATTTATTTTTTAAAAATTTAAATATTTTGGTAAAAAGTCCAACTATTTGTTCGAAAAATAACTTTTTTGTTGAAAATTCATAGTTTCGGTTTGAAAATGCAACTGTTTTGTAGAAAATTCGTCTTTTTGGCTTGAAAATTCAATAATTTAGTGGAAATTTGTTTTCTTTGGTCAAAATTCGGCTTTTTCATTTCAAAACTTATCCCTTTTGGTGAAAAAATCTTATTTCTTTTGGTTGAAAGTTCAACTATTTTTTTAGAAAATTAACCTGCTTTGGTTGAGGATTTAGCTATTTTGTTAAAAATTATTTTTTTTTTGTTGAATTTATTTTTTATAATTTCAAATTAACATCTTTTTTGGTTGAAATAATATCAACTATTATATCTTTCGTTGAGAATTAATCTATTTTGTTTAAAAATTCATCTATTTGTTGTTTAATTCAACTATTTTGGAAGGAAGTTCAACTAGCTGAACGACAAATAACACAAATTTTCGTTGAAAATTCAAATTTTTTTTTTTTAAGTGTTGTTTTTGGTTTGAAAATTCATCTCTTTTGGTAAAAAAATTATGTAAAGTTTGAAAGTTAACTTTCTTGTTGGAAATTCAACTCTTTCGTTGAAAATTTTTTTTTTTCGTTTTAAAATGGTAGAAAAATCGACTATTTGCTTGAAAATTAACTTTTTTGTTGAAAATTCATGTAATTTGGTAAAAATTGAACTATTTTGGTAGACAGTCCAACTATTTCATTAAAAGTTACTTTTTTGATGAGAATTTATATTTTTGGTTTGAAAATGCAACTGTTTTGTAGAAAATTCGTCTTTTTGGCTTGAAAATTCAATAATTTGGTGAAATTTTTTTTTCAAAATTCGATTGTTTCGTTTCAAAACTTATCTCTTTTAGTGAAAGAATCTTATTTCTTTTGGTTAAAAATTCAACTATTTTTTTAAAAATATTTTTCGTTGCGAATTAATTTATTTTGTTTAAAAATTCATCTATTTTTTTTTAAATTCAACTATTTTGGAAGAAAGCTGAACTAGCTGAATGACAAATAACAAAAATTTTCGTTGAAAATTCATATTTTCAGTTTCAAAATTCAAATTTTTTGTTGAAAAGTGTTGTTTTTGGTTTGAAAATTCATCTCTTTTGTTGAAAAAAAATATGTAGAGGTTGAAAGTTAATTTTTTTGTTGGCAATTTAACTCTTTCGTTGAAAATTCGCCTTTGTCCTTTTAAAATGGTAGAAAAATCGACTATTTGCTTGAAAATTAACTTTCTTGTTGGAAATTAATATTTTCGGTATGAAAATTCAACCCTTTGGTTAAAAATTCATGTATTGTGTCAAAAATTTAACAATTTTGGTAGACAGTCCAACTATTCGTTTAAAAGTTACTTTTTTGATCAAAATTCATATTTTTGGTTTTAAAATGCAACTTTCCTTCTTGGTTCAAAATTCGGCTTTTTCGTCGCAGAATTTATCTCTTTTGGTAAAAAAAGCTCATTTCTGTTGGTTGAAAATTCAACTATTTTTGTAAAAAAGTAATCTGATTTGGTTTAAGATTCAGATATTTTGTTAAAGATCCGTCTTTTTTGGTAGAAAGTTCATCTAGTTGGTTGAAAAATAAGGAATGTTTTTATTGAAAATCCATATTTTTTGTTTGAAAATTAAACTCTTTTGTCGAAAAGTGTTCCTTTTGGTTTAAAATTTATCTCTTTTGGTAATAAATTTCCTGCAGAGGGTTCAGCTATTTTTTTGCAAATTCGTCTTTTCTGTTCGAAAATATAACTACTTTGTTGAAAAATCAGTTTTTTTGTTTAAAGATTCATGATTTTGGTTTAAAATTCATCTCTTTGGTTGAAAATTAACTTCTTTCTGGAAATTTAACTCTTTTGTTGAAAATTTGTCTTTTTAATTTGAAAATGGTAGAAAATTCGTCTACTTGGTTGAAATCTAACTATTTTATTAAGAATTAATATTTTATGTTTGAAAATTCATGTATTTTACTAAAAATTTAACTATTTTAGCAGAAAGTCCAGCTATTTGGTTGAAAAGTAACTTTTTTGTGGAAAATTCATCCTTTTGACTTGAAAATTCAACTCTTGTTCAAAAGTGTTCTTTTTGGTTTGAAAATCCATTTCTTCCGGTAAAAAAATGTCATTTTTTTTTGGTTAAAAATACAACTGTTTGGTTGAAAAATGTGACTGAAGAATCTTTTTTCGTTGTAACTTCAACTCTTCTGTTGAAAATTCATCTTTTTGGTTGAAAATTCAACTATTTTGTTAAAAAGTTATCTATTTTGTTCAAAAGGCAATATTTTCACTTAAAATTTTAGAAAGTTAAAGCGTTTCAAATTGAATCATACAAAATTTGTTTTTTAAAATTAAGTTTTTGTGAATTATCATCTTAGGAATTTTGATATTCAAATTATAACATTCAAAAAATTAAAAAAGTAACTTTTCAGGTAACTTGAAGTTATTACTTTTCTCGTAACTGTAACTAGTTACAGGTACAAGTAACGTTACTGTGACTAGTTACTAAAAAAAAAGTAACTTAGCCAACACCGGTCACAAATTTTAAATTTAGCTTTTGTAATACCAGCAATTTTTTTCAAAAAAAATATCAAGAAAAAAGAAGAAACGGTATAAATAAAAATGAGATAAAAGGACACAGGTTTTATCTTCAGTCGCGTTGTCTCTTTTATTGCAATATTACGCTTATATTTTTATTTTTAGTGATGACTGAATATTTATGACGACTATATCTGAAATAGTAAACGCATTTTTCTGAATACCCTGACTCATTTTTTCAAATAAAATTAAAAAGTGACAAAAGCGATTTATCATATGATTAGGATATACAAGTTTCAGAGTAATTGAATCAGAAGATAATTAATCATTGGATAATTTCAGTTTAGATTTGTAAACAGATAAATATAATTACTATAATTAATCTTGAGAGTATATAAGAGTGAAAGTACTGAAAGTAAGAGAGAATGTCACTAACGGAGAAAATTACCACAGTTTTCTTCTATAATGACCATATAATGAGCATTGTTTTATAAATTACTATGGGTATGAAAATAATTAACAGCCCAAGATTTTAATCAACAAAATTGAGTTATCGTGCAATAATCTAATAACGAGTGCATTTAAGATATAAATATGCATGCATGTCACTCTAGCTATCTTGTGTCTTACTTCGAACGCACGGTTATTTGATATCTTTGAGGTCACATGATAGGATTGTATTTTTTTCTTATAAGTGCTTCGGTTAGGTTTCTATTAGATGAGCAACGGTAACACGACTCTGAATTCGACTAAAATTAAGTCAAAATGGAACGTGACTCATCCTTTTAGGTATTTTAATATTGCTCTAATTCCTCAAATTTTCTGAATTACCCTACCTAGAGCACCATTTTTTAAATCCAATAACAGCATTTTTCAATATTCATGATTATTATTCCTTATAAGTTCCAGATAGATCAGGAGACAATGCTTTGAGTTTGTAACCGCAAAGTTTGGGCTCGAGTCCTGCTTCCTGCATTTTTTAACAATTTTTTTTCATTCAATTTTTTTTTATTTTCAACCATTTTTTTCACATGAAAAAATTTGGTATTTCGACCTTTATCACTTTTAATAATATTTCAAAATAGTACAATACGAATAAAATAAAGACAGTAGAATAAAATGATATTTTTAAATTAGATTTTAATTTTTCAATTACAATTAAGAAAAATTAAAATGAAAAAAAAATTGAGAAAAATGTAGGCAGCAAGAATCGAGCCCAGGTTTTCCGATTATAAACTCAAAGCGCTACTTCTAATGACCGTATTATTGATCATCATATAAATTAATCTACTTATCATATTACTTATACTATATATCATAAAATATTCCACATGAACATAATCTGTGTACAAATTACAGATTCGATATATCAATTTAAAAAAAGCATGATAATAATTATTTTTTGAATGCGACACTTTGGTAAAGTGGACCGAAGGACGTATATTAGTGACCCGATTAAAATTAAATTTGCATGCCTATTCTCGCTTATTACGCACCATGCGAGAGAAGTAATTACTCGGACAGAAAATTTACTCACCGCAATATAATAAGTGTAATTAAACTTGCCTCATGTATACACTAAACCTGATCCACTGTTACTAAATAATACCTGATTCCAAAGGTCGGTGATTTTTTTGTTTGCATGTAATTAATTTTAACATAATTATTCGGTGATGGTGAATGTAAATTTTAATTGCAGAATTTAATTATAAACGCTACTTGTTCAAAAGCAATTTCTTTCATTTGAAAAAGCGAAATTCAATTTTTAATGTATATGAATTTTATTTTTTGTTATAAAATTACGCAGGGGCTTAGTACTCAAGGCTATGGAGAGCTGGAAAAGGGATATTTTTACACTTATGATTTAGTGCACAAGAATAGGGAGAGCTGAAAAAGGGATATTTTTACGCTTGGGTGTTAGTGGTCAAGGCGATGGAGAGCTGGAAAAAGGGTATTTTTAAATTTAGAGGTTAGTGCTGAAGACTAATAAGAGCTGGAAAAAGGGTATTTTTACACTTGAGGTTTAGTGCACAAGGGTAGAGAGAGCTGAAGGAGGGGTATTTTTACACTTGGGATTAATGTTCAATAGCAGGGATAGCTGGAAAAGGGGTATTTTAAACTTGGCGGTTACTGCTTAAGGCTAGCGACAACTGGAAAAGGGATAATTTTGCACTTAAAGGTTAGTGGTTAATATCAGGGATATCTGGAAAAGGGGTGTACTTACACTTGCGGGTTAGTGTTCAAGAATATGGAGAGTTGTAAAGGGGGTATTTTTATACTTGGAGTTTTTTTTCGTAACAGCGGTGATAGCTGAAAAAAGGGCATTAAATTACTTCGGGGTAAGTGATCAATAGCAGGGATAGCTGGAAAGGGGTTATTTTTAAACTTGGGATTTAGCCCTCAATAGCAGGGATAACTGTAAAAAGGGTATTTACACTTCAAAGTAAATGATCAATAGCAGGGATAGCTGAAAATGTTTTTTTTAACTTGGGATTTAGTCCTCATTAGCAGGGATAGCTGGAAAAGGAGCATTTTCACATTTCAAGATGAGTGCTCAAGGCTTGAGAACGCTTGAAAAGGGGTATTTTTACACTTGGGTTGTGTGCTCAAGACTAGGAAGAGCTTGAAAAGGGGCATTTTTACATTTAGAGATTAGTCCTCAAGGTTACACTTTCAATTTTAATCAGTCAAAATTGGACTGATTTAATTAATTAAGCATGCTTTGACTGAAAAATCAGTCATATCTGCTGAAAAAAGGTCATTTAAACAAATGATTCAGTCAATATTGCTGGCGAAATCAAATAGTCTCATGAAATGACTGGCTTTAGAAGTTACACATTAACGAAAATCAAACTGATTGATTAAATTAGTGAAACTTACTGGTTATATCATTCAAAATGATTGATTCAATTATTGAAAGTCCCTAATTACGTAATTTAAAATAAATGAATTAAAATATTTTTTAGTAAAAATGTCAACTATTACATTTTTTTGTTGAGAATTCATCATTTTAGATGAAAACTCCTCACTGTTGTTCAAAATTTAACTACTATGTTGGAAATTCCTTTATTTTGTTGAAAAGTAACTTTAGTAATTCAAAATTTTACTATTTCATTTTTGTTTGAAAAGTGATCTTTTTTAGTTAAAAAAATTCAACTATACGGTTAAGAACTCAACCAGTTTGTTTACAATTCGTCGTTTTTGGTTGAATTCCACTGTTTTTGATTTCAAAATAAAAAAATTTTCGTTGAAATATAAAAAGTTTTTTTATTTCAAATCAAAATTTTTTTTTTTTTTGAAATGTCAATTATTAAATTTTGTGTGGAAAATTAATCTTCTTTGCTTAAAGATTCATCATGTTAGTTAAGAATAAAAATATTTAATTAAAAATTCATGCATTTTGTTGAAAAATCGTCTTTATTGGTAGATAATAAATCTTCTTATTTGAAAATTCATCTCTTTGGTTGACAATTGAACTATTTTGCTGAAATTCGTGGCTTTTGATTGAAAATCTATTTTGTTGATTTAAAATTGAACTATTCTATTTTTCGATAAAAATTGATCTTATTTAGTTGCTAATTCAACTATTTCGTTGAAATTATCCTTTTTTGGATAAAAAATTAATTTTCTTAGTGAAAAATTAATTATTTGTTTGTTTAAAAATGTAACTACTTGGTTGGTTTTAGTTGAAACTTAATATGTTTAGGTGAATATTTATTTGTTCTGAATACGTTTTTTTAGGGTTGAAAATTAATGTTTTTCAGTCGAAATTCAAGTATTAAGCTATAAATTCATGTATTTTGTTGAAAAATTGTGTTTTTGGTGAATAAATAATCTTCTTAGTTCAAAATTTATTTTTTGGTTTCAAATTTATCATTTTATTTAAGAACTCATCTCTATGGATGGAAATTTAACTGATCTATTGAAAATGTATTGTTTTAGCGGTTGAAAATTAGTTTCTTTAACTGAAAATCAAAATATTCAATTTTAGTTTGAGAATTCATCTTTTTTGTTGAGAATTCCTCTTTATTCGTAGAAAATAAATCTTTTTTTTTGGTTAAAATATCAACAGTTTTTTTTTATTTAAAATTAAAAATTTTTTTTGGTAGAAATATCAACAATTACATTTTTTGTTGAGAATTCATCTTTTTATTGAAAATTCAACTACTGGGTTGAAAGTTGAACTATTTTATTCAAAATTTATTTTTTTGGTTAAAGATTCATCATTTGGTTGATAACTCATCATTTTAGTTGAAAATTCACCTATTTTGTTGAAAATTAGTTTTTTTCTTTTTGAAAGTTCAACTTTTAGGTTGAAACGTCTTGTATTTTGTTCAAAATTCGCTTTATTGGGAGAAAATTAATCTTATTGGTTGGAAATTCATCTTTTTTAGTTGAAAATTCAAACAGTTAGATGCAAGTTGAAGTGCTTGGTTCAAAAAATACATTTTTTGGTTTAAAGATTCTTAATTTTAATTGAAAATTTAACAGATCGGATCATTTAAAATGACTGATTATATCAGTGTACATTGAACGATTCAAAAAGTCAATTTTGACTAATTTGTCAGTCGTCGAATCCAGAATATTTAAATCAGTCAAAATTGACACCTAGTCAGTAACTTTTGACTGATTCAAGTTTAGATTGAAGGGAGAGCTGGAAAAGGGGTATGTTTACACTTAGCTTCTTAATAATGAAAAAAGGCATAAATTGATGAGGATTTTGATTTTCGACTTGACTTTTAATTTTTTTATGTAATTCTCAAAATCGTGTCTCACTTTTGCCGTCGCGTCGTTCGACTTTCGAAGACCTGACGTAATAATACAGACTCATGTAACGGTTACTTGGGCTGAACGAGTCGATTTCGATCCGGACATTTACCTGGAACGACGGCAGGTTTCTTGAACCGACACCTGCTTCATGATGAGTTTTATTTTATGCGCGATCGCGATTGCCAGTTGGATTTATGTTTACTATTCGACACTTTCAAGAGGAATCGAAAAGCGGTTTTTTATGACTGAGCGGAAAAAAAATCATGTTATCTAATTCAATATTTGTTTAATACAAAATTCGATTGGTCAGCTAATACTTTTGTTTGTATTCTTTCACAAGAAACTGAATAGAAGGAAGTGAAAGAGCACAGTAATTCTCAGGAAACAGCAGGATATCAAACTGATGGATATCATTTTGATTATGATGTTCAAATCAAAATGATCGCGTCAAGCGGATCTAAAGTTAATTTTTACACAACTTCATTTTGATGAAATTTCTACTAAAATGATGAATCATCAACGAAAAAAATATATATATATTCAAGAGAGGAGTTCAACTTTCAACCATGTAGTTGAATTTTCAGCCAAAAAGATTAATTTTCTACCAAACAGACGAATTTTCGCCAAAGCACATAAGTTTCGAACAAAATATTTCAATTTTGATCTAAAAAAGATCATTTTTCAACCAAAAATGAAATAGTTGCATTTTAATTTTTTAAAATAATCCTTTTCAACCAAGCGAAACGAATTTTCAACAAAACAGTTCAATTTTCAAGCAAAAAAATGACTTTTTAACAAAAGAGTTTTACTTTCAACCAAGTAATCAAATTTGCAACCAAAAAGATTAATTTTCGTCAAAATACATAAATGGTCAACCAAATAGTTTAATCTTGATCTAAAAACGATAATTTTTCAACCAAAAATGAAATAGTTTAATTTTGAGTTGAAAAGATTAGATTTCAATCAAACAAAACTAATTTTAAATAAAATAGTTAAATGTTCAAACAAAAGATGAATTTTTAACAAAATATTTCATTTTTTAACCAGATGGTTAAAATCTCGTCCAAAAAAGTAGAAACCACAAGAACAAATGAAATAGTTGATATTTCAAAAAAAAAATATATTGTTGAATTTTACCAAAAAAGACAAATTTTCAATTTAAAAAAACTTGAATGCTCAATTAAAAAAGAATAATACTCAACGAAACAGTTGCACTTAAAAAAAAAATTATATCAAAAGAGATGAATTTTTAAACTCAAAAGACGAATTTTCACCAGAAGAATGAAATTTTCAACCAAGAAAGATTCTTCAGTCAAGAGAGCATAAAATGTAAACCAAATCGTTGAATTTTCAAGAGAAAAAAAGCGAATTTGGTACAAAATAATTTAATTTTCATTCCAAACATATGAATATTGAACAAAAAAGTTAATTTTAAACAGCAACCAAAAAACTCATTTTAAACAAAATAGTTCAATGTTCAGCCAAAGAGTTGAATTTTCGCCCAAGCTTAGATGAATGCTAAAAAAATGAAATAGTTACATTTTTAGTTTTAAAAAATTAATGTTAAACAACAAAATAATTGAATCTTCTACCAAAGTAATTAAATTTTTAACTAAAGGATACATTTTTTGACCAAGTTGATGAAGTATCAAGCAAAAATATAAAAATAGACTTTTTAAATAAGTAAAATTAAGTTTCAACCAAAAAAGATGAATTTTCCCACAAAAAAAATATGACTTTTTAACAAAATACTTGAATTCTTTACCAAACTAATTAAATTTCTAACAAAATAATAAAATTTTCGAATCAAAAAGATGAAATTTCAACCAGAAATATAATAATAGACTTTCTAAATAAATAGAATTAACTTAGAACAACAAAACTGATCAATTTTCTAAAAAAAAAAGATTACTTTTCAACAAAGTACTTGAATTCTTTACCAAAATAATTAAATTTCAACCAAATAGCAACAAATTTGACGAAAAAAATATCAATTATCGACCAAAAATTCAATAGTAGACTTTTCAAATAAATATAATTAACTTTCAACAAAAAAATATGAATTTCCAAACAAGAAAGATGACTTTTTTAACAGAAAAGTTGAATTTTCTACAAAAATAATACAATTTTCAACCAAATAATAAACGTTTTAACCAAAAAATATCAATTCTCAATCAAAAATATAATAGCAGACTTTTTAACCCAAAAGAATTAACTTTCAACAAAAAATAGTTGGATTTTTACATAACGAGATGAAATTCCCATCAAGCAGTTAAACTTTCCACTAGAAGAATAACCTCCGAATGAAATTGTTCAATTTTCAACAAATAATTAAATTCTCAACAAAACAATAACACTTTGACCAAAAAATATGAAATCGCAACCAAAAATATATAAAATACACTTTTTAAATAAATAGAATTATCTTTCAACAACAAAAATTTAATTTTCTCACAAAAAAGATGACTTTTCAACAAAATACTTGAATTCTTTACCAAACTAATTAAATTTTCAACCAAATAATAAAAAATTTGAGGAAAAAATATGAATTCTGAAGCAAAATTATAATAGTAGACTTTTCAAATAAATCAAAATAACTTTCAACCAAGAAGGATGAATTTTCAAAGAAGATGACTTTTAACAAAATAGTTGCATTTCCTACCAAAATAACTGAAAAAACTCACGTTCTACTGCAACTATCACAAATCCAGAGAAATTGAATATGCTTACCTGAAAAAGGTGAAATAATTTCAATTAGAAAACTTACAGACATACAATAAACAATTTTCAACAAAAGATTTTAACATTAAACCGGATAGTTGAATTTTCAATCTAAAAAGGCGAATTTTCCACCAAATAGTTGAATTTTCTACTAAAACAGAAAAAGTAAAAAATTAAGTTTCAACTGGAATAGTTACATTTTCAGTAAAAAAATTAATTTTCGAACAAAAAAAACTAACTTTCAACAGAATAGTTCATTTTTCAATTCAAGGGATTAATTTTCAATTAAAATTGTGAACTTTCAAATAGACTTATGAATCTTCAACCAGAAAATGAATTTTTAAGAAAAAAAAACAACAGATTTTCAACAAAATAGTTGAATTTCCATAAAAATAGTTTAATTTTTAACAAAAATATGAATTTTTGAACAAAAAAGTTAATTTTCAACCAAATAGTTCAGTTTTCTACAAAATTGTTGAATTTTCAGCCAAAAAGAAAAAAATTGTGTAAAATAGTTAACAAAACTGTTAAAT
Source organism: Andricus grossulariae (assembly GCA_011634705.1). NCBI lineage: Eukaryota > Metazoa > Arthropoda > Insecta > Hymenoptera > Cynipidae > Andricus > Andricus grossulariae. The sequence continues at coordinate 70,008,689 of JAABKJ010000755.1, forward strand.
TTTCCATAACATTTTTAACCCAAAAAGATGAGTTTTTAATCAAAAATATAATCTCCATAAAAGAGTTGCAAATCATTTTGATCCAATTCAAACTGGCATTTTAATTAAAGCGATTAATTAAAAATTTAATTTAACGGATTTTGGGCCAAATATTTCCAAGATACCGTTAATTTTTTATTTTTTATTTCCGATACATTTGAGTGGAAAAAGTAACGGAATTATAATGTATGCATAAAATACGGACATGGGGTTGTTGCATATTTTCAAATATATTTTTTTCATAGTGAAATTAAAAGAGCACTAAAAATTGGATATAATTACTTCAGGAAAGTTGTTTCTAAATGAGTTTGAATATTTTTTAAATGTTTAAAAAGTATACTTTTTAAATTTTTTGCGGGAAAACGAGGCGTTCTGATTGGACCAGCGTCGGAAGTAAACATCAGTCTGATGAGCGCAGTTGATGCAGTGCTTCAAATTTGTCTCCCAAACCGCACTGCGCATGCGTCGCACCAGCAGCCTCATTAGATGTTGATCGCGCGCTTATTTAAAATTATTGAATATGAAAATGAATTGTTCACAATATATAATAATTATAAAGTACAAAAAAATATCATGAATGATATGAAATTTGCATTGGTGAAAAAATTTATTCCTTCCTTTTAATTTAAAATCAATAATTTATTTGTAAAGAGTACAGTCAAATAATTATCTCACCTTGCACTCTAAAAGACTATTTTGTGATCTGAAAATGAATTTTTATTATTTCCACAATGATGATTTATCATAAAAAATTGATTTACACATCTATTAGTTTCAAAAAAGCGCACAATTTAAAGCCAATGAGACTGCCGATGCAACGCATGCGCAGTGCAGTTGGGGAGCCGAATTGGGAACACTGAGTTCATGGAGTAAACACAACCTATTTTCACGTTTATTATTTAAAACGAGTTTAAAAAATATGAATAAAAGCCCAGAAAGGTATTCAAAATACTCAGAATTTCAGTAAAACCGGAACCTGCAAAGTATGGCAGTACGAATGTGCCAAAAGTAGACACGTGGATGGTAACAAATTTTTTCGGCAGCTCTCAGCTGAATACTTCGTTAGTCAATAGAACCACTGCATACCATTATTCTGATTGGTTCAGCGTTTTGAAGAATCTTACTTTTCAAGGTCACAGAGTTGTTTGAATAGGGTTTTCGATACTTTTTTTTAAATGCTTTTTTCTCAGAAGTGATGTATTCAAAAAAAAATTGTAATGTACCTAAGTTTTTAGAGTTTAATGCAGTATATAAAAAAATTATTTAAAATTCGTGCTCGGAAGAATTCCTTCGTGGTGTGGAACCCTCCTATGGAGTGTCACGCGCAATTAATTTCACACGAGTTCGAAGTGCCTCCATTTGCATGTCCAGTTGGCTGCAGATCCTTGCGAGGATCTATTACAATAAGGCTTCGACAGACTTTAATGACCGTGAAGCGCGGAAAAATAGAGAACTTTCAGATAAAGGATCGCGTGTCTGTCGCAAATCCTGAAGCTGAAGAGAACACCCTGCTTCTGTTGCCGCTTAGAGAGATAAAAAAACGTTTTAACTCCTTTAAATCTAAAAAAGACGCATACAGAACTTTATTTTTACAAAAGTTTGAGGCCTACCATTGGACCAAAAGAAATTATCCAATAATTGAGGGCCCGGATCAAGGAACTGATTATAACTTTCTGGTGCTCAGAGTGGAGAAACCACAGACCGCTTAAATTTATGCGCCGTTCAGCCCCCCTCCTCCCTCCCCCACACCAGGCACCAGAAAGTTATATCCGGAGCCATTCAAGTATTTCGCTTTTTTTTTAACGAATTGTAAAATTAGTAATATTCATTTGTAAAATTAAATTACTGTTTTTTTATTTGTGAAAGTAATTGAGGGATTAAGGAATGAAATGAGGAAATTTTTCAAGAAAATGGGAACATATATTCTTTTAAATAAAATTACTGTGCTGGGTACTAATATTAGATTAAATTTAAAACGCTTCAAATTCCTCACTTTTTACGTGAAAAAATTGCATTTTCAACAATATAGATGAATCTTTAACGGAACAGTTGAATTTTCAAATAAAAGGGATCAATTTTCAATCATATAGTTGAATTTTTAAGCAAAAATATAAATTTATAACTAAAATGATGAATCTGTAACTGGAACAGTTGAATTTTCAAACAAAAAGACGAATTTTTAATGAAATACATAAATTTGTAACTAAGAAAGATGAATTTTTAACCGAACAAATTCATTTTCAATCAAAATTTTTTTTCTATAAAATAGTCAAACTTATCATCAAATAGTTGAATTTTCAACTAAAAAAGATCAATTTTCAACCAAAGATGGATTAGTTCAAGTTTCAGAAGAAAAAAAAATTAATTTTCAACCAAAGAGATGAATTTTCAACTAAAATGATGGAATATTCAACTGGATTAGTTAGAATAAATTAAAAAAAAAAAACAATCTTCAACCAAAAAGATGAACCTTCAACTAACCTGATGAATAGCGTGTCGCTATGGTCGTGGTTTATACATCGTATCAAAACCAAAGTATCTCTTTTTTTTCTTTATTTTCTCTGTTTCTCTGTAATATTTGAATTTTTAACCAAAAATATAGATTTTCAACTAAAATTATAATTCTATATCTGGAACAGTTGAATTTTCAAACAAAAAGATTAATTTTTTAACAAAAAGACGAATTTTTAATGAATTTTCAACTACAAGAGATGAATTTTCAACCGAACAAATTCATTTTCAATCAAAACTTTTTTTTTACATAAATTAGTACAACTTTTCATCAAATAGTTGAATTTTCAACTGAAAAAGATACATTTTTAACCAAAGATGGAATAGTTCAATTTTCAGTTTAAAACAAAAAATTATTTTTCAACCAAAGAGATGAATTTTCAACTGAAATGATGGAATATTTAACTGGATTAGTTACAATAATTTAAAAAAAAAAATTAATTTTCAACCAAAAAGATGAACTTTCAACTAACCTGATGAATCTGTAACTGTAATAGTTGAATTTTTAACAAAAAATATGAATTTTCAACTAAAATAATAAATCTATAACTAGAACAGTTGAATTTTCAAGCAAAAAGATGAATTTGCAACCAAGAAGATTACTTTTCTAACAAAAAGGGGAATTTTGAACAAAACACATGAATTTTCAACTAAAAAAGATAAGTTTGTAACCGAACAAATTAATTTTCAACCAAAAGAAAATTGTTCAAAAAATAGTTAAATTTGCAACCAAAGAGATAATTTCTTCAATTGAAAAAGAGGAATTTTCAACCAAGAAGATTAATTTCTTAGCAAAAAGACGAATTTTTAATGAAATACATGAATTTTCAACTGCAAGAAATGAATTTTAAACCGAACAAATTCATTTTAAATCAAAACTTTTTTTTTACATAGAATAGTAAAACTTTTCATCAAATAGTTGAATTTTCAACTAAAAAAGATAAATTTTCAACCAAAGATGGAATAGTTCAATTTTCAGTTAAAAACAAAAAATTAATTTTCAACCAAAGAGATGAATTTTCAACTAAAATGATGGAATGTACAACTGGATTAGTTACAATAAATTTTAAACAAAATTAATCTTCAACCAAAAAGATGAACTATCAACTAACCTGATGAACCTTAAACTGTAATAGTTGAATTTTTAACAAAAAATATGAATTTTCAACTAAAATGACGAATTTATCACTGGAACAGTTGAATTTTCAAGCAAAAAGATGAATTTGCAACCAAGAAGATTAAATTTCGAACAAAAAGAGGAATTTTGAACAAAACACATGAATTTTCAACAAAACACATGAATTTTCAACTAAAAAGGATAAGTTTTTAACCGAACAAATTAATTTTCAGCCAAAAGAAATTTTTCCGTAAAATAGTTAAATTTTCAATCAAAAAGATGAATTTTCAACCAAAAAAGATAAATTTTCAACCAACAATGGAATAGTTAAATCTTCAGTTAAAAAAAAAAATTAATTTTCAACAAAAGAAATTAATTTTCAACTAAAATTATGGAATATTCAACTGGATTAGTTAAATTTTAAATAAAAAAAAATAATTTTCAACAAAATAAATGAATTTTCGACTAAAATGTTGGAATATTCAACTGGATTAGTTAAATTTTTAATTTAAGAAGAAATTAATTTTCAACGAAAAAGATGAATTTTCAACTAACTTGATGAATCTTGAAATGCAACAGTTGAATTTTTAACGAAGAAAACTAATTTTTATCCAGAAAGATGAATTTTCAACATGAACTGTCAAAAGATCAATTTTCCACCAAAAATTAAATAGTTAAATTTCAAGTTAAAAAATGTATGTTCAACCAAACCAAAGAGATGAATTTCAAACTAAAATGATGGAAGATTCAACTGGAATAGTAAAACTTTCAGTTGAAAAAATTAGATAACAAAAAAAAAACAAATAGTTAAAATAAATTTAAGTTTCAACTGGAATTGTTACATTTTCAGTAAAAAAATTAATTTTCGAACAAAAAAAAACTAACTTTCAACAAAATCGTTAATTTTTTAATCAAAGAGATGAATTTTCGAATAAAGTGATAAATCTTCAACCAAAGAATAATTTTTAACAACAAAAAGAAACAACTTTTTAACAAAATAGTTTAATTTTGAACGAAAATATGAATTTTTGAACAAAAAAGTTCATTTTTAACCAAATAGTTTAGTTTTCTATAAAATTGTTCAATTTTTCAGCCAAAAAGGCAAATTTTGTTTAAATAGTAGAATTTTTAACAAAAAAAAAGTGAAGTCGCGACCAAATAGTTGTATTTTCAATGCAAATGATGAATCTTCAACCAAGAAATAAATTTTCAATAAAAAAGTTTAACTTTCAACAAAGTAGTTGAATTTATATCGAAAATAGAATTCTAAACGAAAAATGTACTAATCTAGTTGATATTTCAATCAAAAAATATGTTCTTTTTAAATCAAAAACAGTCGAATTCAACGAAAATATATAAAATTAAATTTTCAATTCAAAGAATTAATTTGAACCAAACAGAAATCAAATTTTAAAAAAATAGTTCAATCCAGCAATGTAAAGCTACGTTTTAAAATTAAAAAAAAAACATTTTTATTTAATTTTATATTAAAATTGAAAAAAAAAGTTTAAGCACGCTATTTTGACTGGCTTTTGAAGAAAAATGCTTTTTAACAGAGAATATCCGGCGAAATGTTTCGCGATAAGATTAACTGACTACTGGTGGCCATGTTCCATTTTTTGAGTAATTTCCATTACCGATAAAGTGAGGTAAATGCAGCTGTGCGAACGACTTTTGGCGACCTAATTACTTCCAGGAAAGATCAGTGCCCTTTCTAAAACTGCAAATCGATGCAAGGTTCATTAGCAAGTAGTACTATCACCTTCCTATCTCTGAAATTCGCATTTTTTTGGTTTTAAAATTTTTATTCTCATCCTGCATTTCCTGCTGATACTGGAAGAGGAAGGATTAATTACGAACGGATTCACGGACTGTTGACTCGCGAAGGAAACATTTACTCATTAATTTATTTTATTCTCTTTATCTTAAAAAATAAATTTTTAGAGACCAAAATTCGTACATGTTACATTTCACATTGTACTTACATTTTAGCGTCCATATTTTAACAATAAAATATTTGTAATTTAAATAAAAAACAGTTGAATTGAACTAAAAAGACAAATTCTCAACAAAATATTTTAATGTTCAACCGAAACAGATTCAGTTTTAACTAAGCTGTTGCAACTTTTACTACAGAAAAAAATGAACTTTTTACTTGAACAGATGAATTTTTAAACCAAGAAGACAAATTTAAACAACAAAATAATTTTTCAAACAAGAAAGATTATTCAGTCAATGAAGAAAAAAAATTTCATACAAAATGTTCCATTTTTATGCCAAAAAGACTAGCTTTCTACAAACCAATTGAATTGTCAACCAAATGATTGAATTTTCAAAGAAAAATATGATTTTTCAAACAAGAAGGTTAATTTTCTGCTGAAAAAGATGAATTATCAGCAAAATACTGAACTAAATAATTGAATTTTCTGCCGAAAAAGACGATTTTTCAACAGAAGACATCAATTAAAAAAAAGAGTTGAATTTTCAATCCAGAAGATCATTTTTCTACCAAAAAAAGAAGATTTTGCATCAAATTAAATCAATTTTCAACCAAATAGTTGCATTTTTAACTAAAAAAGGTAGGTTTTCAAACAAACAAGGTAGAGTTAAATTTTCTGTCCAAAACTTAAATTTCAACAAAAAAAAGGAATTTTTAACCAGTTAAATTTAACCAAAAAAGACGAATTTTTAGAACAATATTTAAATATTCAACCAAAAAACAAAAATGATTTTTGAACCCACAAGATTAATTTTCAACAAAATACATGAATTTTCAACCACGTAAATGAATTTTCAACTTATAAAGTTTTCAACCAAAAATGGAACAGTTAAATTTTCAGTTTAAAAATTAATTTAAAAAAGGGAATTTTAAACTATTTGAATTCAACAAAAAAAGACGAATTTATAACATAATAGTTGAATCCTCAATCAAAATTTTCATGTATTTTCTTGAAAATTCGTCTTCTTTGTAGGAAATTAATCATTTTGGGCATAAAATTTATATTTTTTTGTTAAAATTGTAACTGTTTGGTTGAAAATTATTCTATATTTTTTTGCGAATTCAAGTATTTTGCAGAAAATTTGCCTTTTTGTCTTGAAAATTCAACTGCGTTTACAAAAAATTTAACTATTTAGTTCAAAATTAAACTATTTATTTGAAAATTTAAATTCTGTAGTTGAAATTTCATCTTTTTTAATTAAAAATTCATGTGTTTTGTAGAAAATTAATCTTCTTGGGCAAAAAAATCAACGTTTTGGTTGAAAATTCATCTCTGTGGTTGAAAATTTAACTGTTTTGCTGAAAATTATTTTGTTTTAGCTGAGAATTAATTTACTTTCCTTCAAATACAAATATTTCATTCTTGGTTGAAAATTGACATTTTAAATTGAAAATTGATCTTTTCCTGGTTGAAAATTCATCTATTTTGATGAAATTTTCATTTTTCTGGTAGAAAGTCAATCTTCTTAATTAAAAATTCATACTTTTTGGTTCAAAATGCAACTGCTCGGTTAAAAATCAATATGTTTTGGTTGAAGATTCAACTATTTTGCAGAAAAATCGTCTTTTTGGCATGAAAATCACAAAATTTTGTAGAAAATTAAACCGTTTGCACGAAAATTAACTTTTTTGTTGAAAATCCATATTTTTGGTTGAAAATTCAACTACGTTGGTAGAAAATTAAACTATTTGGTTCAAAATTAAACTATCTATTTAAAATTTTAACAATTTTAATAAAAATTCTTTTTTTTTTGGGTAAAAATTAATTTTTTTATCTGAAAATGTAGTGATATCATTTTTGTAAAAAATTCAACTATTTTTTGAAAGTTTAATTATTTTGTTGAAAATACAACTATTTTGATCAAGTCATCTTTTTTGGTGGGAAATTCAATTGTTTTGTTGAGAATTCGTCCTTTTGGATTGAAGATTCATCTTTTATTGTAGAAAAATCATCTTTATTAGTTGAAAATTCATCTCTCTTGGCTGAACATGAATTTTTAGTGGAAAGTTCAACTTTTTGGGTTCAAAATTCAACTGTCTTATCAAACATTCGTCTTTTTGTCTTGATAATTAAATTAAGGTTGAATACTGGTCTTCTGTTATGTATCAACTTTAATGTAGCAAATGAAGAAAAATGTTTTCATCAAAAACCAACATTTTTTCAATGAATTCTTTAAGTACAAAGTTTTTTGATAATTTCGTATTTTTACTACAGTATGATTTTTGACAACATTGTATTTTTATAGAAATAATTTCTACTGATAAATTTCGGCTTTAGTTATGTACCAAAATAAGTTATCATTAAGTAAGAGAATACTTTCCTCAATTTTATAAATAATTTTAAAAAATTCTACTTGAAAAATTTTTATAATTAGGAGTAGTAAATTTTGAAATTAATATGCAAGAGAGATAAAAATTTAGTTATAATAATTTAGTTTAGCAATTCTTTGAAATCGCATGAAATTCCTCAAAATTCTTTGAAATTCCATAAAATCCCTTGAAATTCTCCGATATCTTTTATACCATTTAAAAATCCTTTAAAATTTTTAAACTATTTTGAAATTTCCAGGAATATATATATATATATATATATATATATATATAACTTTTTTCTGATTATTTCTCTGACCCACGGCCACATTGTATGGCAACTCAGTAAAAACTATTTTTTCTTCAAGGAAATGAAAATTCCAGGACCATGAGCAAAATTGAAGAAATTTTCCAGGATTTTCCAAGTAAAAAAAATCAAGAACTGTTCCAGGTTTTCAAGGATTTCCAGGACGCTAAACATCCTGGAAAAAGTTCAATTTTCAACCAACAATATAAATGTTCAAGCCTAATTTTAATAGTTTGTATTTATTTAATTTTCGTTGATACTTCAAGTTATTTAATTATTCAGGCAGCTATAGTTTCGATGAAGATTGTTATGGAGGAGGAAGGGAGCGAAATTTGCAATTTTCTCGACATTGTCATAAATTCGCAATGTTCAGTAAAATTTCGAGTCAATTCGTGCGAGCCGGGATTGCCCCTTTCTCGATTTGCTTTTTGCAGTAGATGCTGGTGGGCATTCACACCCTGCTAGAGTTGGATTTCGCTCTCTTGAATACACAATGCGATTTATTCGAAACGCGCCATATAAAACACAAAGGACCGCGTATGATTGGTAAATTATTGAGGTTCCCAGAATTCGTCGGCCAATCACGTACTGCCTTTAAATATTTTAGAGCAAGCACCAAAGATGCTTCAGGCCAAAGGAACTATAACATCCCTTAAAAAAAGTAAAAAGCCACTTCTCAATATTCTCATCTCTCAGACATTCGTCTCTCACCACAAAAATGCGTCAGATTGTTTTTTTTTTGCTAAATGATTAATTAATTATTACTAATAATAATCCGGCAGATGCTTTTTTTTATTCCTGTTTTTTTTTTAATATTTCGTTACGATTTGTTACGGAGAAGCGGGGGAGGGGGGTGCTTCATTCATGTACGTAATTTTTGGAAATTCGCAAATGAAACAAATAACTCGCAGTAATTGCATAGGAATTTGAAATGAATTCAAATTTACCCGCCAAAGGTACTTGATGAGTGAAAAACGAACCTAGCCAAAAACCACTTTTTAAAAAGTCAAAGAATTTTATTGTTCAGGGAAAAATCTGGGATTCAACATAAAAATTCTTGTGAACATCGGGAAATTTCTAATTAATATTTTTCTAAAAAATATATATCTTATTTCACTTAGCTGGGATTCGAACCGCAGAACTTCTGATTTCCGGTCAGGTGCTTTTCCCATTAAGCCAATAGAGAGATCGAGAGAGGAAACTTCATTTCAGAAAATATACGCATGACTATGCTATATGGTACAATCAGAATTTTAAAGGAATCTGTATTATTATTAGAAAATAACAAAACAGTTTTAACGTATTTTTCAGACTAGATGGAGTTATGAATTAAAAATGATTTTTAGATAGTTTTTTTTTCTGATAAAAACATCTTATTTCACTCAGCTGGGATTCGAACTACAGAACTTCTGATTTGCGGTCAGGTGCTTTTCCCATTAAGCCAATAGAGAGATCGAGAGAAGAGACTTCATTTCAGATAATATACGCATTATTATGCTAGATAGTACAATCCAATTTTTATAGGAATCTGTTTCATTATTAGAGAATAACAGAGTAACTTTAACGTATTTTTCTGACTAGATGAAGTTATAAATTAAAAATCAATTTTAATTAGTTTTTTTCTGACAAAAAGATCTCCTATTACCCCGCTGGGATCCGAACCACATAACTTCTAATTTCCGGTCAGGTGCTTTTCCCACTAAGCTACTAGAGAGATCGAGAGAAGGAAATTTATTTCAGAAAATATACGCAGTATTATACTAGATGGTACAATGAAACTTTCAAAGGAATCTGTATTATCATCAGGAAATAACAGAATACTTTTCTAACAAATTTTTAGACTGGATGGAGTTATGAATTAAATATCATTTTCAATTAATTTTTTTCTGAAAAAAGATCCTCTCCTTTCACTTCGCTGGGATACGAACCACAAAACTTCTGATATCGGGTCAGGTGCTTTTCCCACTAAGCTACTAGAGAGATCGAGAAAAGAAACTTTAGTTCAGAAAATATACGCAGTATTATGCTAGGTGGTAAAATGAAACTTTCCAAGGAATCTGTATTATCATCAGGAAATAACAGAATACTTTTCTCAAAAATTTTCAGACTAGATGGAGTTATGAACTGAAAATAATTTTTAATTAATATTTTTCTGAAAAAGATTTTTCATTCCGCTGGGATTCGAGCCATAGAACTTATGATTTCCGGTCAGGTGCTTTTCCCACTAAGCTACTAGGCAGATCGAGAGAAGAAAATTTATTTCAGAAAATATACGCAGTATTATGCTAGATGGTACAATGAAACTTTTAAAGGAATCTGTATTATCATCAGGAAATAACAGAATACTTTTCTAACAAATTTTCAGACTGGATGGAGTTATGAATTCAAAATCACTTTTAATTAATATTTGTCTGGAAAAGTGTTTTCATTCCACTGGAATTCGAACCATAGAACTTATGATTTCTGGTCAGGTGGTTTTCCCATCAAGCTACTAGAGAGATCGAGAGAAGAAAACCACATTTCAGAAAATATACGCATTATTATGCTAGATGGTACAATCAAATTTTTAAAGGAATCTGCATGATCCTTAGAGAATAACAGAATATTTTTAACGTATTTTCCAGACTCGATGGAGTTATGAATGGAAAATAATTTTTTTTCTGAATAAAAGGTCTTGTTTTTTCACTCAGCTGGGATTCGAACCACAGAACTTCTGAATCCCGGTCAGGTGTTTTTCCCATTGAGCGAGAAGAGAGATCGAGAGAAGAAACTTCATTCCAGAAAATATACGCATTATAATGCTAGATGGTAAGTCAAACTTTTAAAGGAATCTGTATTATCATTAGAGAATAACAGAATATTTTTAACGTATCTCCAGACTAGATGGAGTTATAAATAAAAAATAATTTTCAATTAATTCTTTTCTGAAAAAAAATCTCCCTTCACTCCGCTGGGATTCGAACCACAGAACTTCTAATCTTTTTTTCAGAGAAACATTAATTAAAACTGATTTTTGATTCATAACTCCATCTAGCCTGAAAAATACGTTAAAAATATTCTGTTGTTCACTAATGATAGAACAGATTCCTTCAGGAAATTTTTATAACTTTAAATACCTGTGAAAAGAATATATTTGATTTTTTTTTTCAATTTTCATTTGAAATTGTTTTATTCTGTTTATGAAAGATTCTACGTTAAAAATGTTACAAGTGGAAAATTCTGGTATTTGAATATTAATCGTCAGGGAAAGCGAAAAATTGCTCAGGGAAAAATTAAGGAATTTTTAAAATAAAGTTTTGCTGGTACTCTGATATTTTAATGTTGTTTAGTAAAGTATTTGCCCTGTAGTTATATTTATATTTCTTTTTCAGTTGCTTCTTCCTGAAGATGATCTTTTCAGTTATAAATTTTATTATTTTTTTGGAAACTACACAATTTTGTTAAAAAGTCATCCTTTTTGGTTGTAAATTCAACTGTGTTGTTGAAAATTTGTCTTTTTGGGTGAAAACTTCAACTATTTTCGCAGAAAACTTACTTTTGGAATAAAATTAATATATTTGTGTTAAAAAGTCAAAAGAAATATTTTATGGATAAAAATTCAACTATTTTTTGAAAATTTGGCTTTCGAATTAAAAACTGATCTATTTCAGTAAAAATTGCATCTTTTTTGGATAAAATGGCAACTATTTGGTTGAGAATGCTATAATTTTGTTAAAATCATCCTTTTTTGTTAAAAATTCATCTGTCTCCTTGAAAATTTGTCTTTTTGGGTTGAAAATTCAACTATTTCCTTAGAAAATTTACTTTTGGTTTGGAATTTATATTTTGGTTTGAAAAAGTTGACTGAAATCTTTTTGGGATAATGAAAATAACTATTTTTTTAACATTTGTCTTTGTAATTTAAAAATTCATCTACTTTAGAGAAAATTGCATCTTTTTGAATCAAAATGCAACTGTTTGGTCGAAAATTTCACAATTTTGATAAAAAGTCATTTGCTTTGGTTCAAACTTTAACTGTTTTGCTAAAAATTCAACTATTTTGTAAAAAATTTACTTTTTATTCAAAATTCACATTTTGGTGCTGAAAAGTCAACTGAAATCTTTTTCGAAGGAAAATTCAACTATTTTTTTTAATATGTCTTTTAGATTGAAAAATTTATCTACTTTTGTAAAAATTGCATCTTTCTTGGATAAAAATGGAAGTTTTTGGTCGAAAATTCAACAACTTTGGTAAAAAGTCATACTTTTTGAATGAAAATTCAACTGTTTTGTTGAAAATAGATCTTTTTTTATTGAAAATTCAACTGCGTGGGTAAAAGTTGAATTGCTTCGTTGAAATTTTTTTTTTTAAGAAAGGTTAATCTCCTTAGTTGGAAATCAAATTATTTTGTTGAAATTTTATTTGTTTCTTGAAAATTTACATTTTTTTGATAAGAATTCAATTTTTGTACAGAAAATTTGTCTTTTGGCTTGAAGGTTCAACAGTTGAGATGAACGCTTTTTCTTTCATGATTGAAAAATCTTTATTTGTTGAAAATTCGTCGTTTTGGTTTTAAAATTATTTTTGTAATAGAATTTCATCTGTTTTCGTTTAACTATCAACTGTTACATTTTTATTATTGAGAATTCATCTTTTTAGGTTGAAAATTCGATTATTTTGTTGAAAATTAAATTATTTTATTTAAAATTCTAGAATTTGGTTAAAAATCATCAATTACAATTTTTTAATTTCAAGCATGATTGAAGTCTTTAACCTTCTTAGTATATTATGTAAGAGTGTCAGAATGAGTTTAAATATTATAAAAGTTTTATGGCTTTGACTTTTTTAAATCTTTCAAAACTGTAAATAAAAAAAATTGTTGATAAGCTCTCAGCTTCAAATTTTTAACATTAATTAAAAACTTGATATAATTGAATCTAATTTTGAAAAATTTAAATAATTTAATTACTGAGCATTTAAAACTGAAAATTAGTCAATCATAAAATTTAAAAATTGTCCATCTTCTAATTTCGAACGTTTGATATTTGAACTTTTTTTTTTAATTCGAATCACTGAGAAATGGTACAATATCAAACTTCCAAACTAAGAATTCACAGATTGAAAAACATAAGACGAAAAATTTTCTTTCTTTTAATTTTAATTGAGAGTTTTATATTTAGAAAAATGAAAATTTGGCAGACTGTCTGCTTTTCCTGAAAATCTCTGAAATCCCTAAAATACCATGCATTCTCTGAATTCCTGAAATTCCTAAATATTCGGATTTGCTTCAATTCTCTGAATTTCCTGATTTCTCCGAATTCTCTGAAATCTGTGAATATCCTGAATTTGTCGAATATTCCAAATTCTGCGTTTTCTCTCGAATCGTGGAAATCCCTGAATTCCTTAAATTTTCTAAAAAATTTTATTTATCTTTTCTTGAACTCCTTGAATATGCTGAATTCCTTGAATTCTCTGAATTTCCAGAATTGTTTAAATCTTCTGAATTTCTTTGAATTTCCAGAATTGCTTCAATATTCTTAATTACTGAAATTTCATGAATTCTCTGAATCCACTGAATTCCCGAAATATTCTGATTTCTCTAAATTCCTTTACTTTCCAAAATGATCTCAAACTCTCTGAATTCCTGTAATCCTTAAAATTTCGGAATTCCTTGTATATTCGAAATTCTCTGCAATCCTTCAATATCCTGAATATCCTGATTTTTCTGAATATCTTGTACAAGATATTCTAAGAATTCAAGGAATTCAAATAATTCAAAGGATTAAGATGAATTCACATATTTAGAAGAATATTCAAGCAATTCAAAAAAATGAAAAATCATTCAAAAGTGAATATTTTTATGGTTATCTCTTTTTAATTTTCCAAGACCCTTTCCTGATTAATATGTGAAAAAATAAAAACATTTTTCTTGAAAGGTAAAACCAGGCCTCTAAAATTATTATTTTTTAGGTGATTACACTGTACAATTTGATCGTAATAATTATATATTTAAAAAAAACAAATAAAATCCATGATTAAAAATTCACAGCTTTCAATCCTTAGAATAAAACATTTTCATTTATTTTTTTTTCAATTCAGAATTTTATATCTAGAACAATGAAAATTTGTCAGATTTGCTGAATTTCTGAAAATCTTTGAAATCCTTGTATTCTGTAAGATCTTTGATTTTTCTGAATTCCATGAAATCCTTGAATATTCTAAACTTTCTGAATTCCTGGAATATTCTGAATTCCGGAAATTGCTTGAATTCTCTAGCGCTCTGAAATTCACTAAATTACCTGAAATTCTTGAATTCTATGAAATCCTGAAATCCTCGAATTCTCTGAAATCCTGAATTCCCTTACTTTTCAGAAGTTTTTTATTTATCTGAATTCTGGTATAGTCTGAATTCCCTAAATGCTCTGAAATCCCTGAATTTATCTAATTTCCATGAAATCCTTTAATATCTTCAATTTTCTAAATACTAAGAATTCCAAGATTCCTTGAATTTTTTTATTTCGTTGCATTCTCTGAATGCGCGAAAATCTCTGAATTCCTTAAATTCCTTAAATTCCTTAAATTCCCTGAAATTCTTGGATACTCGATATTGCTTGAATTCTCTGAATTCCCTGCATTCCGTAACTGATGCGAATTTATGAAGTTCCTCGAATTCTCTGATCCCCTGAATTCTCTAAGTATTCTGAATTCTCTAAATGCCTTGAATTTCCTAAATCTGTGTAATTCTCTGAATTTCTTAAATTCCTCAAGTTCCCTGAAATCTTTGAATACTCGAAATTGCTTAAATTCTCTGAATTCCCTGCATTCCTCAACTGATGCGAATTCATGAAATTCCTTGAATTCTCTGATCCCCTGAATTCCCTAAATATTCGGAATTCTCTAAGTGCCTTGAATTTCTTAAATCTGTTAAATTCTCTGAATTCCTCAAATTCCTCAAATTCCTTGAAGTCCTTGGATATTCAAAATTGCTTGAAGTCTCCGAATTCCCTGCATTCCTTAAATATTGCGAATTCATGAAATTTCTTGAATTCTCTAAATCCCCTGAATTCCCTGAATATTCTGAACTCTCTAAATTCCATGAATTCCCTAAATATTCTGAATTCGCTCAATTCCTCGAATCTGTGAAATTCTCTGAATTCCTTAAATTCCCTGAAATCCTTGGATACTCGAAATTGCTTAAATTCTCTAAATTCCCTGCATTCCCTAAATAATGCGAATGCATAAAATTCCTTGAATTCTCTAAATCCCCTGAAATCCCTAAATATTCTGAATTCGCTAAATTCCTTGAATTTCCTGAATCTGTGAAATTCTCTCAATTCCTGAAATTCCCTGAAATCCTTGGATATTCGAAATTTCTTGAATTCTCTGAATTCCCTGCATTCATTAAATAGTGCGAATTCATGAAATTCCTTGAATTCTCTGATTCCCTGAATTCCCTAAATATTCTGAATTAGCTAAATTCCTTGAATTTCCTAAATCTGTGTAATTCTCTGAATTCCTTAAATTACTTAAATTCCCTGAAATCCTTGGATATTCGAAATTTCTTAAATTCTCTGAATTCGCTGCATTCCTTAGATAAAGCGAATTCATGAAATTTCTTGAATTCTCTAATCCCCTGAATTCCCTAAATATTCGGCATTCTCTAATGCCCCTGAATTCCTTAAATATTCTGAATTCTCTGAATGCCTTGAATTTCCTAAATCTGTGAAATTCTCTGAATTCCTTGAATTCCCTGAAATCCTTGGATATTCAAAATTTCTTAAATTCTCTGAATTCCCTGCATTCCTGAAATAATGCGAATTCATGAAATTCCTTGAATTTTTCGATTCCCTGAATTCCCAAATATTCGGAATTCTCTAGATGCTTCGAAATTCTTTAATATTCTGAATTCTCTGAATTCCTTGAACATTATAAATTCCTGGAATTTTATGAATTCGTCAAATCGCCTGAATTTCTTCAAATCTTCTGAATTACCTGAATTCGTAGAGTTTCTTAAATTCCTTTAATTTTTCAGAATTCCTCTGAATTCTGTGCACTATTTTGAAGTCCTTAGAATTTAAAAAGTTCTGAGAATTCAGTAAGGTCCGAGAATTCAAGGAATTCAGAAAATTTAGGTGACTTCAGATATATCTAGGAATTCGAAGGAATTCAGTTGAGTTCAAGGAAGTTAAGAGCCTGATTCTATTCAATCCCATTTTTCTGAATTCAATGAAATTTTTTTGGAATTCTTTCAAATTTACTTTTAAAATCTTCAATTTACCTCGAATTCTTTTGGATTTTAGGAGATTCCTATTCAATAATGCTACTCACTTACAGATATCTGAATTCAATGAAATTTTTTTGCAATTTAAAAATGTTGATCCATTCACTTGAACTATTTTATATATTCTTTAATTCTTACAAATTTACTTTGAAGGCTTTTAAATATACCTTAAGTTCTCTTGAATTCCATCAGATTCTTACTCAACAATTCCATTTACTCCCATTTATGTGAATTCAATATAATTATTTGGATTGTAAAAGTATTGGTTCATTCACAGGAAATATTTTTAATTCTATTTTAATTTTATTGAATTCTTCTTAATTTACTTTGGACACTAAAAGTTATCTTGCATTATTTTGGAAAAAAAATTTTAATTCAATGAAATTTAAATTCAATTAAATCTGAATTCAATAGAATTTTTGTTTGAATTTAAAAATTTTGGTATATTCACTTGAATTATTTTTAATTTTCTTCAATTCACTTGAATTCTCCTAATTTCTGAATCCTCTGCAACCCTAAAATTTCTTTACTTCTATGAATTTCATGAATGCCTGGAATTTCGTGAATTCTTAGAATTTTGTGGATTCCTAGAATATTGTGAATTCCTAGAATTTCCTGAATCATTGGAATTTCATGAATTCTTTAAATTTCCTTAAACTTAAAAAAAATTTCAGTTGAAGGCCTGAAATTCTGGCATTTCAAAAATAGGATTCATTGCGATCTTATTGTACAATATTTTTTTATTTTCAATGTAACACCTTAAAATTTTCCGATATTTAATTAGAAACTTACAAGAATGAATAATTTAATTATTTCTTTAATTTTGACTGATTAAAGATTAGAATTTTAGTTTTGAACTTTTATGTCCAACTTTAAATTTCAAATTTTTCCCTTCCAGAAGATTTAATTTTGCAATTGAAATTTAAATGGTTAAATTTTAAAAAGTGTAGATAAAAATTCTAAAATGTTCAATTTTGAAAAAAAATAAATTAACTTAAAGTTTGGAACGTTTTGAGTTCAGAATGTAGTTCGGCATTATTAATTATTAATTATTATTTTAAATATTCTTACCTTTTCCTTTTAGTAATACGAATAATCAACAATATGGGGTAACATCAAAACAATAAATTTTATTATAATAGAATTTCCATAATAAAATTACAATAAAAAACAGATTAATATTTTTTTTCGAAGATAGGCCTTTTGACTTTGATCTTAAATATGTTTTCAAATATTTCACATGTAGAAAAAGGTTTTAGTACTTTTTCGAAATAAAAAGGTCTATTTTCAAAAAATTAAATTATTTTTAAAATTAGTATCCTTGAAAAAAATTAACATTTTATCCTTTTCTGCCGATTACAATACGGTTGATACAATTGCATTTTTTATCACTATTGTATACATGATTAGACATTTACTGATTTCCACATATTTATCTAGTTTACTGATAAATTATAGTATGGCCTAGAAGACGCTTTTTAAAACGTGTGTTTATAATCCTAGCTGTATTTTATTTTCAAGCATGAAATACAGATAAAATGATTCTTTTGAAATATGTCTCAGTTCTGACATGATTCGCTATATTTACAATTTTATTTAAAAAAAGAAAATTGACCAGAATTTTAAATAAAAAAATGTTCAAAATTAATAATTCTTTTCAACAGTACCTTGTTGTCACTCTCATTTTTTAAAGAACGAGCATCATAATATGTTTCGATTTAAAAGCAAGGAAAATAATATCAGTTTTATTTTAAATTTATATAAATATAACGCTCCTGAGATTCTTGAGAAAATAAAAAAAAATGAAGATTTTAAATATGCCAAAAAAAAATCCAGAAGATTTTAAAGAAAAATTTTCTTGAAAAATGAATATTCTAAAATAAAGTCATTCAAAAATTCTTCACGAATCTTGAGAACATTTTTTTGTCCTTTTGAAACCTTGCAAAATTCTGCAAAAGCTTCTAATTTTTTATAATTCTTCAAGTACCTATACTTTGCTTAAAAATTTTGAAAATCTTTCCGAATTTCATTTTTTTCAATAAACTTCTATATATTTTTGACAATTATTCAAATTTGTTGTAAATTTTTTTTTTAAATCCTGCTAAATTAGAAAAGAGTCGTTAAAATATTTCAGATACTTTTTCGAAAATTTTCGAAATATTTTGAAATATTTTTTAATATTCTTCTAAAATTATTGTTTAAAAATAAAAATTAATTCTAAATTTTCATAGGAATCTTAAAAAAAAGTTTATAATCTTGGAACTTTTGAAAATTTGTGATAGCCTTCATACTTTTATATAAAAATCTTCAAGAATCTACATTTTTAGTAACATTTTCAAATTTTAATTCATTTTTTAAAACTTCTTATTACTTTTAAAAATTGACTGGAATTTTTCCTAATATTTTTAAAAAATCCTGCGAAATGCAAAAATTATTTTGATAAACTATTGAGACTCTTTTTTGACAATATTATCAAATTTTGGATGTTTTTATATATCTTTAAATATTTTCAACAAATGAATATTTCAAAATAAAAAATCATCTTAAATGTTTCTAAGACTCATGAAAAAAATGTTTACTATCTTCAAAACTATTGAAATTCTTGAAAGCTTTTACAATTTTATTTCAAAGTCTTCAAATGTCTAGATCAAAAAAAAAATTTTCAAATCTTAAAATTTTTATTTTTTTTTCAAACGCTGAATATATTTAAAAATGATTCGATTTTTCCCTAAAATTTTCGAAAAATCCTGCAAAAGTGACAAACAAATAACCTAGAAATCTTCTAGATTCTTTTTTACATATTTGGAAATCTTTTGAAATATTCATAAATCTTCTTAAATATTCTTTTAAAATTAATGTTTCAAAATAAAAAATCATTTCAAATTTTTCTGGCAATCCTAAAAAGAATGTTTATTATCTTAAAACCTCTTAAAATGCTTAAAAACTTCTACAATTTTATTTCAAAATTTTCAGATATCTACATTTTTTAAAATTCTTTTTAAAATCTTTTCAAATCCTAATTTTTTTTAACTTCTAAATATGTTTGACAATGATTCAAATTTTTCTTCAAATTTGTTCAAAATACTGAAAAATAAGAAGATTGCTTTAAAATCTTTTAGATTATTTTTCGAAAATATTCTAAATCTTTTGAAACGTTTTCAAATCTTTTTCAATATTCTCTAGAAATTAATGTTTTAAAATGAAAAATTATTTCAAATTTTCGAAGAAATTTGAAAAAAAAACGTTTATTATCTTTAAACCTTTCACCATTCTCAAAAACGTTCACAGTTTCATTTCAAAATCTTAAAAAATCTACGTTTTCAAAATTATTTTTAAAACTTCTTAATATCTTTAAATATCATTCTAATTTTTCCGAAAATTTTCAAAAAATCCTGCAAAATTAATAAAAAAAAAATGCTTTAAAATCTGTCACATTCGTTTTCGACGACTTTGGAAATGTTTTGAAATATTGTTCAATCTTTTTAAATGTTGTTCAAAAATTATTGTTTGAAACAAGAAAATCATTTTGAATTTTCCTAGGAATCAAAATTCTTTGAATCTTTCAAAATCTCATATTTCACAAAACTCTTTCAAATGATCATTTTTTTACCTTTAAAATATTATTTCAATTTTTTTTAAATTCTTTGAAATTAAAAAAAAAATAGCTTAGAAACTTCCAGATCCTTTTTTTTTTACACTTTTGGAACTATTTTAAAATGTTTTCGAATCTGTTTAAATTTTATTTTCAAATTTATTCTTCAAAATAAGTAATCATTCAAAATTTTTCGAGAAATCTTAAAATTAAAAATGTATTGTCTTGGAAACTTTCAAAATTCTTGAAAACCTTTCCAATTTATTCAAAACTTCTAAATATCTATGTTTTGTTTAAATTTTCAGAAATATTAAAATATATAATTTATTATAAAAAATTTATAATATAAAAGGTTTTGTAAAATAAAAGAATTATCTTAAAATGTATATTTTGGAAGATTTTGAAAAAAATTTGAAAGAATTTTCAAAGGTTTCGAAGGAAAAATTTTTTCTTTAAGATTTCAGGGCAAATTTGTAATGCTTTTCATTTTAAAAAATCACTTTTGAAGACAATTTTTAAAAAATGTAAGAAAAATGCATATTTTTGAAGTTGCGATATCGAAAAAAAAAATTAGAAGTTTTTGAAGAATTTTCAAAATTTCCAAAAGAATTAATTAATTTTTGAGAGAAGATTTATAAATATTTGAAAAAATTTTCAAAATTGCCAAAAAATAAATTGTAAGATTTTAAGGCGACTTTAAATTTTTTTTGAAGAATTTACGAAATTTCAGGAAAGATTTCCGAAAAATAAAATATTTTTAAATTTCTTCAAAACTTCTAAAATTCTTCAGTACCTTTCAATTGACGCAAATTTGGTAAAATCCTGAAAAGTAAACAAACTTTTCATTAAAATGTTTCTAGATTGTTTTTCGCTATATAAAAACTTTCTTATCTTTTTATATTTTATCATGAATCACAGGAAAATTATATTTTTAATTCACAAGAATGGCCTGTATGAAGTGAAATCTGAATGGGAAGGGATTTCCGTTTAACTTTATCTTCTCGGGGAATTAAATGCCCCAATTGTAACGGAAGCATTTGAAATTTCACAAAAAATAAATAAATAAATTGCCAGTATTTCGAAATTTGTATTTTTTATTGAAAATTATATTTCCCTCAAAGAGAGAAGCCGATTGATGATGCTAGTAACATTAAAAAGTTATTTATCTTGCGTCGGAATTTTTTCCAGGTTGTTTTAAGAGGTTCCTTTGGGGAATGACAAATTTCGGAACGTATGTTCCATTGCAGGGAGAAAATAAAACATTTCCAAGCTTGCGATAGGGCCGTTCGTAAAACTTTCGGCATAACTCAGCCTCGTTATCTGACTCGCAAATAAGGCAGCGGAAAAGTTCGCGACATCAATCTGGGCCTTGGCGGAGATTCGAAGTTGAAACAATGCTTAAGTCACCCCTAACGTATGAGCCCCCAGGGTTGGACTGCAACGGCGATTCGATCTATCTGAAAATTTGCCCTAAACTCCCTCCCGAACTGTCCAACTTCCAAGTTTCCTATTTTGGCGATCCCGAAGCCCCGAAACCCTAAACGGACAGCCCCCGGCGAGGCTCTCGTTACATTTATCAAACTTCTTCTAACGAAAAAAAAATAACAAATTTAAAAAATTATTATAAATGGTATTCATGACATTTTTTTATTCGTATTTCGATACGTGATTTTAGGGCTGATATAACCACTCTGGTGGGCGTTACTATTTTGAAAGGAGCACTCCTATTTTTAAGAGGGCCCCTCGTTTTAGTTCGCATTTCTGGTAAAGACGGGACAGGGTTGGTAAGATAAATACTCTCAAATTTTGGAATATTATTGAAAATTATTTTGATTTCATTTGAAGCCATTTTTAATGCACACTGCGTTTCTTTGGATTCTTTTGAATTTTTCAAATCTTCAGAATTCTTTGAATTCTTTTGAATTTTTCAAATCTTCAGAATTCTTTGAATTCTTTTGAATTTTTCAAATCTTCAGAATTCTTTTTATTCTTTTGAATTTTTCAAATCTTCAGAATTCTTGGAATAATTTTGAAATTTTCAAATCTTCAGAATTCTTTGAATTTTTTGTATTCATCAGAAATTTGTTAACGGGAGTGTTTACACGTACCGAAAAAAACCGGGAGTTTGTACTGAAATTTCAGATTTATTCAAATCAATGTAACTTTTTTGAAATCTGCTGAATTCTCTGAACCAACTGAATTCCTTGAATTATCGGAATTCTTCAAACTCCCTGAATTCGATGAATTTCTTGAATGCTCTCAACTGAATTCCTCGAATTCACTGAACTAACTGAATTATTTGAATTTGTCTGAATTCCTTAAATTCTTTGAATTGTCTGAATTCTTCGAATTCTTTGAATTGACTGAATTCCTTGAATTATTTGAATTGTCTGAATTCCTTGAATTCTTTGAATTGTCTGAATTCCTTGAATTCTTCGATTTCCTTGAATTCCCTGCATTCCTTGAATTCTCGGGATTCCTTGAATTCTTTGTATTCCCTGAATTTCGTGAATTCTTTGAATTCTCTGAACTAACTGAATTTCTTAATTTCTCTGAATTTCTGGAATTCTCTGAATTTCTGAATCGCTCCAATTCTCTGAATTCCTTGACTTCTGTGAATTCCTCGAACTCCATGAATTCTATGAATTTGATGCATTTCCTCAATTCTCGCAATTCCCTCAATTCTTGAAATTCCCTCAATTCTTGGAATTCCATTAATTCTCTAAATTACTTGAATTCTCTGAAATCCTCGAATTCTCTTGATTCCTTCAATTATCTGAATTCCTTTAATTATCTCAATTCCTTGAGTTCTATGAATTCTTTGAAAGACCTGAATTCCTTTAATTCTCTGAATTCCTAGAATGATTTTGATTCCTTGAATTCTATGAATTCATTGAATTCTCTAAATTCCATGAAATCTCTGAATTCCTAGAATGATCCTAATTACTTGAATTCCATGAATTCTCTGAAAGATCTAAATTCTTTGAATACTCTGAATTCCTAGAATGATCTTAATTTCTTGAATTCTCTGAATTTCTAGAATGATCTTAGTTCCTTGAATTCTATGAATTCTTTGAAAGATGCAAATTCCTTGAATTCTATGAATTCCTTGAATTCTCTGAAATCCTAGAATGATCTTAATTCCTTGAGTTCTATAAATTCTTTGAATGATCTAAATTCCTTGAATTCTCTTAATTCTTCGAATTCTCTTAATTCTTCGAATTCTCTGAATTCCATAAATTATCCTCATGCGTTGGATTTTCGGAATTCCTTGAATTCTCTTAATTCTTTGAATTCTCTGAATTCCCTAAATTATCCTTATTCGTTGGATTCTCTGAATTCCTTGAATTATCTTAATTTCTTGAATTCCCTGAATTCTTTTAATTGTCAAAATTTCTTGAATTCTCTTAATTACTTGAATTATCTTATTTTCTTAAATTCACTGAATTCTTTAAATTCTCGGAATTTCTTGAAGTGAGTGAAAGTAGGGGAAATTATTAGAGTGGAATTGACTGGATGGAAATTAAGGGAACAAAGGGAAATAAGGGGAATGATAGAAAATAAGGAAAGGGGGAGAAGGGTAATTGAGTGGGCATGAGGGGAGGGGAAGTAGGGAAAGTGAGGAGAAATTATGGGAGGAGAATATGGGAGTAAAGGGAAATTATAGGAAATTATCGGATTACAAGGACAAGTGAGGAGAATTGAGGGAAAATGTAGGTTAGGGGAATAAGGGAAAATTCGGGGAAATGAGAGGAAATAGGGTAAGTGATGGGAAATAACGAGAGGAAGAGTAGGGTGAGTGAGTGCATATGAGGGGAAGGAATGCAGGGGAAATGAGAGAAGAAGTGGGGCGAATGAGGGACGGAAAAGGAAATGGTTAGAAATGATGGTGAATAGTGGAGGAGAAGTGATATCTGGGGAAAGAAAGTAGAAGAAGAGAAGGGAGAGAATTCTCTGAAATCCTTCAGAAGATTTCAAGAAAATAAAAAGAATCCAAAAGAATTTTTAAGTATTTGAAAGCATTTCAAACAATTCAACGGAATTACAAATAACACAAAAAAATTTAAAGAACTCAAAAGAATTCAAAAGAATCCATAGGAATTAAAGTGGAACAGAAGGAATTGAAGTGAATTCAAAATAATTTACTAAACCAGAGAGTATTTATTACTAAACATAACTGTGAGGCCAACTGATAAAGCAGTGGTTAGTTCAGAGGACCAATGTCGGAAAAAAGTTTATTTGATTTCAGTAGAGTTTCCTTTAATTCCTTGAACTTTTTGTATTTATTTGAAGTAACTTTTTAAGATATAACATATTTAAAATACTTAAAAAAAATACTGGCTTAGTAATACAATTATAAATTAGGTTCAAACATATAATATTTTCACATTTTGTCCAACAATAAGATAACAATATCCCAGATGAGATTTTACAAAGATTCAATAAGCAAGAAGAAAAATGAATAATAATCGCAGATAGTCAATTCATTTTCCTCTATTATGAGCACCGTCTTCATTTTTTTCCGAGTATATACCTAAAATCTACCTACCTACCTATCAGGGCTCCCAATCCGGCTCCCCAACTGCAGTGCGCATGCGTTGCATCGGCAGTCTCATTGACTGCAAGTGGCGCGCTTTTTTGAAACTATTACATTCGTGAATCAATTTTTTATAATAAATCATCATTGTGGAAATAATAACAATTTATTTTCAGATCACAAAATAGTCTTTTAAAGTGCGAGGTAAAATAATTATGTGATTATACTCTTTACAAATAAATTATTGTATTTAAATTCAAAGGAAGAAATACATTTTTTTGCTAATGTACATTTTAAATCATTTTTAATATTTTTTTGTACTTTATGATTATTATATATTGCAAAACATTGATTCGAATATTTAGTAATTTCAAATAAGCGCGCGATCAACATCCAATGAGGCTGCTGGTGCGACGCATGCGCAGTGAGGTTGGCGAACCAAATTGAGAGCACTGCTACCTATGTGCAACCTAGATTCCAAAATCGCAATCCTTTTTTTCAGTTTTTTATAACTATTTTGGATAGGCTAGGTTTAAGACGCACGAATTTTTCTTGGGGGAAAATTTACTCTGGATTAATTATTTATCCACTCGCTGTAAAATTATCTCAGTTGAGGAAGTGTCACATTATCCCGAAACTCGGGATGAGTATTCCAATATTTTTCATAAGCTAAGCTAATCGTCCCGGATTTTCTGGACTTGTCGATCCCCTTTCCCAGCTACACCATTTTTCGGGACGACTAGACACAGCCTTCAGTTGATTCCCAGTGGACTATAGAGAGTTCGATTTGGCCGCAATTCTCGAATAAGTGGATTCAATCGATCTCCTTACTTCGACTGTCATTTAGCGTCATAAGACGATTGCGCGTTAATCCCATTTAAATTATTAATTGGGTTTAGAGCACTGTGTCCGCTCGAGGTGGTCGGTACTGGATATCCATTATGGCCTGGAACTGTTTCTCCATTCTGTCTCTGCCCACCTCCTCCAGCCACATTCTGTAAAATAAGATAAATAAGAATTTAGTTTAATTGTTATAAATGCGAACATTAACATTTCTTTCGAAACGTAAAAAGTCAGGGCCGTCTTAATCGTTTTCAATTGGAATACATAATATTGCTCAATCTCCGCATGTGAGTACCCGCGCACTGCCCCTTTCCACTAATAAACCGCGAGCGGTTAAAACGATCGTCGGGTGTAAAAAAATCAGTCAAAGTATGCGCAGCGCGCCCATAAAAAAGGTTTTGTAGCCTATTAAGACGTTAATTAAGTCGTTCGAACGTACCTATCCCATATTCTCCCTTCCCTCACTTCACCCTACGCCATCCAGCCAAACTTCTTCCTCCTCTACTTCCTGCTCTCCTCGGTTCCCTATCAGAAACTCATCTTCCTCTACTTCCCTTCCCAGCTATCAGTTCCCCTTCTGTACTCTCTGTCATTTCTAATCATTATCCCTTCTGCCCCTAATTTCCCACACTTGCCCCGCGTCCCCTACTTTCCCTCTCCTTATTTTCCATGTTTACTCCTACGCCCCCTCATTTAACCTTCTTTCACCTTCCCCTCCCATCATTTCCTTTCACTTCCAATACTTTCCTTCCATCATTTCTCCTTACTTCCCCCACTTCCCAACCCCTCGTCACAGCTCACCTATCCTACTCCCCCCTTCCTCATTTCTCATCTCTCCTCTTACTATTTCTTCCATCATTTCCCCTGACTTTCCTTACTTTCCCAACATTTGTGGTTAGAACTTTATGTTTTTTAGTTCAAAATTCAAATACATTGTTGAAAATTTGCTTTTTTAGATTGAAACTTAATTTTTTGTGTGACAAATTCAACTATTTGGTTAAAAGTTTATGTGTTTTGTCAAAAAAAAATCCTAACTCAGAATTTAAATATTCCATTTGTGGTTGAAAATTAATTTTTTTTATTGAAAATTTATCTATTGTATTTGCAATTGAAAATTCATATTTTTTGTTGAAAGTTCAACTACTTAATTAAAAGTTAAATTAATTTGTTGAAAATGCAGTTTTCTGGATAAAGATTCCTGATTTTAGTTGCAAATGGTTTGGTTGAAAATTAAACTATTTTATTGAAAAATCGATTTGTTGGTTGATAATTAGTGTTTTCAACTGAAAAAATGAGTATGTTATTTCTGGTAAAAATTTGTCTTTCTTAGTTGAAAATTCATGAATTTTGTTGAAATTTCATTTTTTTTTGGTTAAACATCAAGATTCTTAAAAATTTATCTCTTTCGCTGAAAACTAAACTATTTCCCGGAAAATTTAATTATTTTCGTTAAAAAATAAATTTTTTCTCGGTTGAAAATTTTTCTTAAACTGAAAATTGAAGTATTTTATTAAAAATTTGTCTTATTTGGCTTCATTTCAGTTGAAATTTAATCTCTTTGGTTGAAAATTAAACTTTAACTCTGAAAATTAATTTTTTACGAAAAAAAACAAATAATTTGTTGTATTGAAAATGCAACTATTCCATTCTGGATTAAAATTATATTTTTTTTATTAAAAACTACAGCTATTTGGTTAAAAGTTCATGTATTTGGTTAAAACAAACATTTTAACAGAAAATTTAACTATTCCATTTTTTGTTCAAAATTCATATTTTTTGGTTGAAAATTCAACTACTTCGTTAAACACTTATGTGTTTTGTTGAAAATTCGCTTTTTTGGGTAGAAAATTAATGTCGTTTGAGAATTTAATTATTTGGTTAAAAGTACATGTATTTTGTTAAGAAAAAATGTTGTCAACTACGAGTTTAACTATGTACTTTGTTGAAAAAAAAATTTTAACTGAAAATTTAACTATTTCATCTTTGGTTGAAAATGTATGTTCTTTAGATCAAAATTTAACTACATTGTTGAAAATTTTGCTTTTTCAGGTAGAAACTTAATTTTTTTGTTGAAAAATTCAACTACATGGTTGAAAGTTCAAGTATTTTGTGATACAAAATTTTAACTGAAAATTTAACTATTCCAGTTTTTGTTGAAAATTCATGTTTTTAAATTCAAGATTCAACTAAATTGTTGAAAATTTGCTTTTTTAGGTAGATAAATAATTTTTTGTGTGAAAAATTCAACTATTTGGTTGAAAGTTCACGTATTTTGTAAACAAAAAGAAATATAACTGAAAAGCTAACTTTTCTATTTTTTGTTCAAAATTGATCTTTTTTAGTTTGCAAATTCATGTATTTTGATGAAAATTTGTCTTTTCTGGTAGAAAACTAATCTTCGATGGAAATTCACGATTTTGGTTGAAAATTAATTTCTTTGGTTAAAAATTTGATTATATTGGTGGATATTTGCACTATTTGTTGAAAATGAATGTTTTTGATAGAAAATTTACCTTTTGTATTTTCAATTGAAAATTAATCTTCTTTAGTTGAAAGTTCAACTACTTAATTAAAAGTTAAATTTCTTTGTTAAAAATGCAGTTTTCCGCTTAAAGATTCTTGATTGTATTTGCAAATGGTTTGGTTGACAATTTAACTATTTATTGAAAAATCAGTATTTGGTTAATATTTAATGTTTTGAACTGAAAAATTATGCATGTTATTTTTGTTAAAAATTTGTCTTTCTTTTAGTTGAAAATTCATGCATTTTGTTGAATTTCATTTTTTTCTAACATTAAGATTTTTGCCTAAAAATTGATCTCTTTCGCTGAAAACTAAACTATTTCCCGGAAAATTGGATTATTTTCGTTTAAAATTAAATTGGGTTTTTGTTGAAAATTTTGTTTCAACTGAAAATTGAAGTATTTTATCAAAAATTTGTCTTTTTTGACATAATTTCAGTTGAAAATTAATCTCTTTGGTTCAAAATTTAACTCTTTTTTTTTAAATTAATTTTTTCCATAATAAACAAATAATTTATCATATTAAAAATGTAACTATTCTATTTATGATTGAAAAAGTTCTGTTGAGAACAAACATTTTCAACAGAAAATTTAACTATTTCATTTTTGGTTCAAAATATATATTTTCTAGTTGAAAATTCAACTACTCTGTTGAAAACGCATGTGTTTTGTTCAGAATTCGACTTTTTGGGAAGAAAAATATTTTTCTCGGTTAGAAATTCAACTATTTGGTTAAAAGTCTATGTATGAATTCCAAAAGAAAATTTTATTGAAACTTTAACTATTCGATTTTTGGTTCAAAATTTATGATTTTTAATTCAAAATTCAACTACATTGTTGAAAATTTGCTCCTTCAGATGGAAACTTAATTTCTAAAAATTCAACTATTTGGTTAAAAGTTCATGTATTTTGTAAAGAACAAACATTTTTAATTAAAAGTTTGACTATTCAATTTTTAGTTGAAAATATATATTTTCTAGTTGAAAATTGAACTACTTTGTTGGAAAGTCATGTATTTGGTTAAAACTTCGCCTTTTTACGTAGACAATTATTCTCTTGGTTAAAAATTTAACTGTTTGGTTAAAAGTTGATGTATTTTATAAAAAAAAAATTTGACTGAAAATTTAACTATTCCATTTGTGGTTGAAAATGTATGTTTTTGAATTCAAAATTCAACTACATTGTTGAAAATTTGATTTTTTATGTAGATAATTTTTGTTGTTGTCAAAAATTGAACTATTTGGTTAAAAGTTCATGCACTTTCTTGAAAAAAAATTTGTTAACTGAAAACTTAACCATTCCATTTTGGATTGAAAATTTGGGTTTTTCAGTTAAAAATTCAACTACTTTTTTGGAAAGTCATGTATTTGGTGAAAAATTCGCCTTTTTAGGTAGCAAATTATTTTGTTGGTTGAAAACTCAACTAATCATTAATTTTTTTAAATGAAAAATCAAGTACAATTTATTCATTTTGTTGAAATTTCATTTTTTTATCGAACATTAAGATTCTTGCTCAAAGATGTATCTCTTTTGCTGAAAACTGTTTCCTGGAAAATGTAATTATTTTCCTTGATAATAAATTTTGTTTTTTGTTGAAATTTTTTTTTTAACTGAAAATGTATCTATTTTTATTTTGATAGTTGTTTTATCTTCCAAAGTTGAAAATTGAACAAATTAGTTGCAAATTAAAGTAGTTCATTAAAAATTTGTCTTTTTGGGCATAATTTCAGTTGAAAATTAATCTCTTTGATTGAAAATTTAACTTTCCCGTTGAAAATTAATTTTTAATTTATTAATTCAAAAATTCAGCTATTTGTTAAAAATTTCATGTATTTTGTCTAAAAGAAATTTTAACTGAAAATTTAACTATTTCATTTGTGGTTAAAGATATATATTTCTTAGTTGAAAATTCAAGTACTTTGCTGAAAACGCATTCTTTTTGTTTAAAATTCGCCTTTTTGGGAATAAAATTATTTTTCTCGGGTAAAAATTCAACAATTTGGTAAAAAGTTCATGTATTATTTAAAAAAAAATACATTTTACTGAAAATTTAACTATTCGATTTTTGGTTAGAAATTTATCTTCTTTTGTTCAAAATTTAACTATATTGTTGAAAATTTTGCTTTTTCAAGTAGAAACTTAATTTTTTTAGTGAAAAATTTAACCACTTGGTTAAAAGTTCATATATTTTGTTAAAAAAAAAATTCTTAACTAAAAGTTTACCTATTCCATTTTTCGTTCGAAAAAATATATTTTTTAGTTGAAAATTCAACTACTTTGTTGGAGAGTCTCGTATTTGGTTGAAAATTTGCCTTGTAAGGTAGAAAATTGATGTTCAATGGAAATTCATAATTTTGTTTAAAAATTCATTTCCTAAGTTAAAAATTTAACTTTATTGTTGAAAATTCGTATTTTTTTGTTTAAAATTAATTTTTTTGATTGAAAATTTAACTATTGTATTGGCAATTGAAAATTTATCTTTTTTAGTTGAAAGTTTAACTACTTAATTGAAAGTTGAATTACTTTGTTAAAGATGCAGTTTTCTCGTTAAAGATTCTTGATTTTAGTTGAAAATTGTTTGGTTCAAAATTAAACTATTTTTTTGAAAAATGAGTTTTTTTTTGTAATTTTGAACTGAAAAATTAGGTATGTTATTTTTGGTGAAAATTTGTCTGCCTTAGTTAAAAATTCATGTATTTTGTTGAAATTTCATTTTCTTTTTAAACTAAGATTCTTTCTTCAAAATTAATCTCTGCCGCTGAAAACTGAAATATTTCCTAAAAAATTTAATTATTTTCGTTGACAATTTATTTTGTTTTTTGTTTAAAAGGTAGGAAATTAATTTTATTGGTTAAAAATTCAAATATTGGTTTAAAAGTCCATGTATTTGGGTAAAACAAACATTTTAACTGAAAATTTAACTATTCCATTTTTAGTTGAAAATTATTGGTTTTTAGTTAAAAGTTCAAATGCATTGTTGAAAATTTGCTGTTTTAGGTTGAAACCTAATTCTTTTGGTGAAAAATTCAACCATTGGGTCAAAAGTTCATGTATTTTGTTAAGAAATAAATTATTTAACTAAAAGTTTAGCTATTCCATTTTTAGTTGAAAATCTATTTTTTTTTAGTTCAAAATTCAACTACTTTTTTGAAGAAATAGAATTTGGAAAATATACGTGCGCCTTCTTCACCATGGATAAAATACTGACTTTCCAGAGGCGTACTGAAAATTTTTCAAATTATTTTCGACGAGGAAAAATTTTGTTATCTTATACTGTGATTGGTAATTAGGATTTAAAATAGTCAAGTATTTGCCTCGAGAATGAAGAATAATTAGCATATTCGATTAAGGCGTTAGCAAGATTTTGAGTAAATTTGTAAGACTTCGAAAAGGGGTTTAAATGTATGGTGGAACGAATTTTAAGCCTGTATAATTTAACACCTTTCTCGAAGAACTCGAACAAGTAAGAGAAGTGAGAAGAGAGGGTTGGGCGTCAAAGTTTCGAGTTTTCAACAGCTCTTGTCTGTCTTACTCTATTTTCATCCCCTTTCCCTTATCCTCCCATCCCCATCAATTTCCTTCTTCATAGCCTTTCTCTAGTATAAACTTCCTATAAAGAAGGTTTCGAAAAAAAATTCAAATTGATATGTTTCCTCTGGAATTAATTTTTACTTTTCCTAAAACGTTGTGGTCACTAGATGTCGTAAACTATTTGTTTATGAATTAAGATTACTCATTTTGAGCCTGTGAGAGCGTGCCCAGAAGAAAGAGAGCACCTATAAAATGTCTGGAGCCTGTCGCAGCGTGCCCAGGAAAACAAGAAATAAAAACGTCTGGAGCCTGTGACAAACACTAAAATGTTTTCTTTTTTTTTTTTTTATAAGAAAAATATAATAAAGAGAAATGTAGACAAATAATTATATAGATACTTAAAAATCAACTTGATTTTAAATTACATTTGATTTCTGCATTTTTCCTAAAAACCTTCTTTGTTTTCAGAATTATAATTTTATTGCACAGAAAAATTAAAATAATATATTTTATATTTCAGTTCACGGAAGGATTCTCTGATTTGAATTATGTTTGAATATTATTAAATTATCGTACTTTCACTTGGATTAGATTGATAATTTTATTTTATAAGGAAATTCATTTCTAAATGATTCAGAACATTATTGATAAATTAGAAAATCTTGAATGTGCATCTTTTTTTTATGGTGGGTAATAATTTTTTTCCTAAAATTTTAGTACCACACTAAATTTGCAAACTTTTTCACACATTTAAAGAGATGAAAAAATGGAATTATGGACAAAAACTTAGAATATTTTAATTTGCAAAGTGTATATACTGCTGATAAGGGTAAAAAATTAATTTTCGG
Source organism: Andricus grossulariae (assembly GCA_011634705.1). Classification (NCBI taxonomy): domain Eukaryota; kingdom Metazoa; phylum Arthropoda; class Insecta; order Hymenoptera; family Cynipidae; genus Andricus; species Andricus grossulariae. The sequence goes on from JAABKJ010000755.1 coordinate 70,041,106, forward strand.
TACTGATAATAAAAACTTTACCGGTGCCAACAATAATATTATTGGGAACATTCAAAATGATTTTGGTTTTGTTTTAACAGGTTAATTTTTAATTCAGGATTTTAAGAATTTAAAAAAATTGTAGGGAAATTGGATTATTTCAAAAGATATTTTGAAAAGAATCAAAAATAATTTATTTATTTAATTGTTTTTGTATTGTATTTAATTATTTAATTGTTGAGAGAAAATTCAGAAAGATTTCAAGACATTTCAAATTTTGAAAAAAATCGTTCAAATTTCAAAAATATTTAGAAGTTTTGAAAAGATTGAAAAATAATGTAAAACTTGAGAAGATTTCGAAAAAGTTTAAACAAAATGTAAGTTTTTGAACAATTGGAAAAATATTTCAATCCTTCTTAAGAATTTTGAAAGGTTTCAGGAACATAAAAAATGTTCTTATGATGCCAGGGAAAATTTTTATTTAGTTTTCATTCTGAAAAATAAATTTCAAGGGAGAATTGAAAACGATTCCAAAACATTTTAAGATTTGGAAAAAGATCTATTAAATTAAAAATATAGTTAGAAGTTTTGAAAAGATAAAAAGACAACGTAAAACTTGAGAAGATTTTAAAAAATTTGTAACAAAATGTAAATTTTTAAAGAATGGGAAAAAAATTTCAAAGGTTTTCAAGAATTTTGAAAGGTTTCGTGAACATAAAAAAATGAAGAATTTTCAATTACATTTTTTTTTTCAATTTTAAGACAAAATTGAAAGCGATTCCGAAACATTTTAAAATTTGAACAAGTTTCAAAGATATTTAGAATTTTTGAAAACATTCAAAAATAATTTGAAACTTCAGAAAATTGAAAAAAAAATGCAAAGTTTCGAAGATTTCGAAAAAAGATTTCAAAGCTTTCTATGAATTTTGAAAGGTTTCAACAAATACAAAACTTTTCTGAAGATTTCTTGAAAAACTCCAAACGACTTTTTATTCTTAAACAAAAAAATTAAAAGAAAATTTAAACAGATATCAAAACATTTGAAAAGATTTCTATAAGTGACGAAAAAAACCTGAAATATTTTGGAAGATTTTCAAATTTAAAAGAGATTCCGAAATCTACGTAGCTTTGAAACAAATGAAAATATTTTAAAACTTTGAAATATTTCCGAAAATTTATAAAATATTTTTTAATTCCTTTCAAGCTTCCAAAAGTTCTAAATATTTTCCAAACTAACTGGCTTTTTTAAAAAAATTTTGTAAAATATTTTAAAATAAAAAAGTAATACTTTTTTACGTTTCTGAAACTTTCAAAAATCTTGTTAAATTTTCTTAAGAATCGTAGACAAATTATATTCATATTACCTTGAAAACAAATAATAAAAAAAAATGGTTGAAAACAAATTTAAACTATTAATTTATATTTGGCTGAATTTACCCCACATGTCCGAAATTACCCCGTTTGACGGTAGTTATTCGGAATTTCTATTTTGAATTCATGAATTCATTATATTATTATTTTCACATATGATTTTTTCCTCTAATTATATTTTGGTTGGAATATTTTTCTTTTTTGACTTGAAAATCTTTTTAGCTTAAAAATGCAACTATTTTGCTGAAAATTCGTCTCTTTTTTTATTTGAAATAAATATCAATTCTTATCTTGTTTCGTTGAGAATTTAGTTTTTTTGTTGTTGAAGATTCATCATTTTCACTTAAAAATTAATCTTCGCAGTTGAAAATTCATTCCTTCTTATTTTATTAATCTGCCTTGTTTTTAATTAATCTTTTTTTTAGGAAGATTCATCATTTTAGTCGAAAATTTATCTTTTCGGTTGACTGTTCTGCCATTTCATCGAAAATTCGTATTTTTTGGTAGAAAATTCATCTATTTAGTTGAAAATTAATATTTTCAGGTTGAAAAATTCAACGGGTTTAAAAAAAATCATCTCTTGAGGAAATCTTCAATTTTTTTGGTTTTCATCTGTTTCTATTCAAATTGTAACTATTTTGTTGGAAATGAACTTTTTTTTTGAAATTTTGATCCGAAATATTTGAAATCTTCAAAAATATTTTCGAATTGTTTCCAGTATCTTCAGAAAGTTACATTTATAATAACCTTAAAAAATATATTGAGCCTATGGAAATATTTGAAATAATAAATGTTTGAAATGAAAATATTTAATAAACGCTGAATACAAAAATAATTTCACCTATTCTTGATCCCGATAAAATTGTTTCGGACCCAGAAAGGAGAAGATGGCCGAGATGGCATGCACTGGTAAAATGTCAAAAAGAATCACAATGTCTGGAGCCTGTTTCAGCGTACCCAGAGAAAAAAATAATCAAAAATAATATATCTGGAGCCTATGAGAGCGTGCCCAGAAGAGATGTCACCTATAAGATGACTGGAACATGTAGCAGCGTACCCAGGAAAATAAGAAATAAAAAAGTCTGGAGCCTCTTGCAGCGTAGCCAGTAAAATATCGAGTAATAACTAAGAAGGTCTGAAGCCTGTACAGCGTACACAGAGAACCAAAAGTATAAAAAGTCAAGAGCCTGTACAGCGTACTCAGGAAGATTAAGTGGAAGGTCTGAAGCCTGTACATTGTATCCAGCTAGACAAAGTGGAACGTCTGGTGGTTGTACAGCGTGCCCATAAAATCCGAGGCAAAAAACCTGGAGCCTGAGCAGCGTACCCAGGAAGATAAAGTGAAAGGTCTGGAACCTGTACAGCGTACCCAGGTACAAAAGTGGTACCCAAACAGAGATCAGAAACGGTTGCTCTGGAGCCTGGACAACGAACCCAGAGAAAACGAGATATCTGGAGCCTGTTTCAGCATACCCAGATTTCAAACAACGAACCTTTATTCCTCGCCACATATGAATAAATCATTGGTTCGAAGTTTCTCTATTCAAAATATTAATATTATTTAGTGAATATTTAATCCCATTCTTTCAATAACTTATTAATTTTACATTGAATTTGTAACACACTCAATGCCAGTTGATCAAATTGATTCCGAAAATAAATCAAAATGATATATAACGCTTTTATACAGATTTCTTATTTTTTATTTGATCAGCAAATTGCGCATTAGAATCATCCATTCTCAATGTCAATTTCCTGTTATGAATTTCCATGAGTAACGATTGTCGAGTGTAAATAAACTCTTATATGCCACATGCAAGTCCGCTGATAAATATTTATTTTGAATCAAGGAAACCGTATCTTTAACCTACTTTTTTCAAATTTAACAAATAATAACTTCCAAATTAGGGAAATCATTTCAAATGAAAGAAGGTAATTATTGGAAGAAAAAACCTTTTCTTTGAAGAAGAGGGATTTCTTTTAATCAAGACAAATTTCTTTCAATCAAAATAAATGCCTCCTTATCAAAATAAGTTTCTTTGAATCACAGAACGTGTTTAAAAATTCACACGTTTTTTTCTTTAATTTGTTTTTTAGGTTGAAAATTGAATTATTCAGTCCAAAATTAATTTTTGTTGATGAAAATTCATATTTGCAGATTAAAAATTCAACAATTTGGTTGGATGTTACCTTTCTCTTAACTAAAGAATCTCTTACGGTTAAGAATTCAACTATTTTATTGAAAATGACCCTTTTTGTTTGAAAATTCATCTCTTTTGGTACAAATTGAATCTTGTTTGATTCAAAATGTAACTTTTTGGTTGAAAATTAATTTTTAACTGAAAATTTTTAATTGAAACATCAAATACTTGTTTAAAGGTTGGACTATTTTGTTAGAAATTCATTTTTTTGGCTGAAAATTAAAAATTTTAGTTAAAAATTTATATCTTCAGTGGAAAATCAACCTATGGCTGAGATTTGAACTCTTTTGTTGAAAATTTTTTGTTGTTGATATCTTTGGTTTAATATCCAACTATTTGTCGTTCAGTGTTGATTATTTTTCATTAAAAATCTTCAATAATAGGAAATAATTATTTTCTTAAAATTTCGCTACCACACTATAATTTGTAAACTTTCTTAAATTTTTAGAGATAAGAAAACTTAAATTATGGGCAAAAATTTATTTTGAAGAATTCGAAAAAACGTAGAAGGTTTCCAATAATTATGACAAATTTGAGGATATTCATTTTATTAAAGATTTCTGGGAAAATTTTAAATGGTGTAGGCTTTGTTTCAAACGAATAATTTTAGGTTTCAAAAATTTAAAAATATGTGGGAAAATAATAAGGAAGCCTATGAGACAATTTTTAAAAAATGTTCAGGATTTAAAAAATTGTTAGGTGAACTGAATTCTGAGAATAAGTTGAAAAAATATCAGAAAAAAATGTTTATTATTTCCTGCAATTACTAAAAAGAGTTTAATAGATTTCGAAGCAAAATTTAGCAATTTTGGCATATGGCATAATTTTAGAAAAAATTTGAGTAAGTTTAAGGGATATACATAATTTTTGAAATGATTTAAAAATAATTAAAACTTGTGAAGATTTTTTAAGAATTCTGAAAGGAATTTTTTAAGAATTTCAAGAGATTGTTTAAAAAGATTTAAAAACATCTGAAAAGCTTTCACAAATGTTTAAAGAAGAATCTGAGAGATTTTAAGGCAATTTTTTTTAATTTTGTAGAATTTGAATAACAAATCAGGAAAAATGTAGGTAGTTTTTAAAAACTAGGAGGTTTAGAAGGTCTGACATGATCAAAAAAAGAATTTTCGTAATATTCGTTTGAACAGTTTAAATGACTTTTTATTTTGAAAAATCAAGTTCAAACGAAAATTAACAAAGGTTTTCAAACATTTCAAACTATTTTCTAAAATTTCGAAAAAGAGTGTAAAAGATTTTGAAGCAAAATGTATCAACTTGGTAAAATTGACAAATAAACAAATAAATCGAGAGATTCAAAAATAATTTTAAGCTTTAAAAGATTTTAAAAATAAGCTTTAGGAGCTTTAAAAGAATATTGTAAAATTTCAAGAGAACAAAGAAATTTTCTTGATATTTCTGGAAAAATTTAGAAGATTATAAGGCGATTCTTTCCATTTTGGAACATTTTTCAAAATTTTGAGAAAAATTCGAATCAGTTAAAAATATTGTCATGCATTTAAGACGTTTCAAAAATATATTATGAATATTCAAAAACATGGAAACCTTTCCGAAAAAACAAATATTTCTTGATTTCTTCCAGACTTCTAAAAGTCCTAAACATCTTTTTCAAAAGATCAGAATTTTTTATAACATTTTGTAAAATCCTATAAAAAAAAACAAAAAACAATCTGATAATACATATTTTCTTGTTCTCAATTCATCGAATTTAATTTAAACTCTAATTAACGTGTTTAAAAACGTTCAACAACTGAACATTAATATTATTTTGTGTTCTTTATGGTGTTGAAAAAAAGTCCTAAATTGGTGAATTACAATGAATACTTACATCAGGTAACTTCATAAGTATGACTAAAAAAATATTGGAAAAGTATTTAGTGTTATATAAAAATATTGTTTTATTCATTTATAAACAATAATTCATCCTCAAAAAACTTTTTTTATTTGGAAAAATATTAATATAGCACAATATCAAAAATGTTGTGTAATTGTTTCTCTATTCTTCTGAATAATGAATGGCATATTGCGTAACTGAATGTTTACCTTCCTTTTGATGGAAAGATAAATGGTATCATCTTTATTAACGGTATTATTAATTAATATTTCCACTGCGTAGTATGTCATCCCCCCTCACCCCCTCTATATAAAAACTGAGGGGGGTATAGTATATACTGAGAAAAAAATGATGATGAAATGCAAATGATTATCAAAGCCAAAGAAGATAACAGCTGGTATATAAAACTTGAAACATGTTGAAAAATGTTCAAGTGGGTGTGCTTCACTTCAGGAAAATGAGACCTGTGATTGGACTCTTCTGTCTGATCGTTGTGATATTTCCTAATCCTATTGGTCAGTATAATGATATTTATAATATGAAGTGTGTTTTTAATTTTTAATTTGTTTTTTGATGATGTTCTGTTAAAAAGTTTTCCATTTTTTGTTACACTTTATTTATTGTTAAACAGATTTTTCGATTTTAGGGGGAAAATGGCGTAAATTCTTAGAAATATAATTAATGTAAAGACCATATTGACTTCAATATGAATAAATACGAAATAAATTGAAAAAAATTGAAATTTCAAACCATAGAGGTAAATCTTTAAATCCAGCTGTTGAATTTTCAAATAGAAAAGATGAGTTTTCACACAAATAATTGAATTTTCAACCAAAAAGATGAATTTCAAGCAAGAAGATTAATTTTCTACCAAAAAACATAAATTTTCAACAAAATACATCAATTTTTAACAAAATTGTCCATTTTTACAGCTGAAAGGACGAATAATCTACAAAAGGGTTAAATTTTCAACCCCAAAATATGATATTTGACAAAAAAGTTAATTTTTTCCAGAAAGTTGAATTTGCATATAAATAGTTTAATTTTTAATCAAATAGGTTAAATTTAAACCAAAAAAGTTCATTTCTAACCAAATAGTTTATTTTCTACCCAATTGTTGAATTCTTAACCAAACCATATCCATTTTGAACTAAACAGTTGCGTTTTTAACCAAAACGGAGGAATCTTGAAAAAAATTAATTTTCAACAAAAAAATTGAAAAGACTTGAAAAGTCTACTATTATATTTTTTGTTCAGAATTCGTCTCTCTGGTTGAAAGTATTTGGTAAAAATTTAATAACTTTGTTGAAAATGCAAGTATTTGGTTGAAAACTAATATTTTGTGGTCAAAAATTGTACTAAACAATTGAAAGATAAGCTTCTTTCTTAAAAATTCATTTTTTGGTGGATGATTTATCTCTTTGATTGACTTGATAGAAAATTTAAATATTTTATTATTTCTTTGATTTTTTTTCCGAAAATGTAACTATTCTAGTTTTAGTTGAATATTTATCTTTTTTAGTTAAAAATTTAATTATTGAATTGATTTGTTCTTATTTAAAAATTCAATTACTCAATTAATTGATCTTTTTTCAGTTGAAAATTCAACTAATTGGTTGAAAATTCATGTATTTTATTGAAAATTTATCTTTTTGCGAGAAAATTAATCTTTTTTGTTAAATTATAAACTTCTTGGTTGAAAATTAAAGTATTTTGGTGAGGAATTATCAGCCTTATTGAAAATTTATCTCGTTTGTTGAAAGTTCAACTATTTTACTGAAAATTCGTTTTTTTTTCTTAGGTGAGAATTAATTTTTTTACCTGAAAATCTTACCATCTCATTTTTCGATGAAAATTGTTATTTGAAATTAAAAATTGATCTTTCCCAATTAAAAATCCGTCTTTTAAACTGAAAATTAAACTATTCCATCTTTTATTGAAATTTTATTTTCACCAGTTAAAAATTTAACTATTTGTTTGAAAATTTAACTATTTTGCAAAAACATTTATCCCTTTGGTTGAAAAATAATTTTTTCAGTAACTATTCCATTTTTTGTTAAAAATTAATCTGTTTTATTTCAGGATTTAAATATTTTGTTTAAAATTCATTTTTTTTGTAGAAAATTTATTTTATCATTGAAAATTATTATTTTTGGATTAAGAATTTAATTGTTTTGTAGAATTTTTTTTTTCGCTTATGCATTTTTTTTACAAAATTCATCATTTTAATTGAAAATTGATCTATTTGGTTAAAAATTTAACTATTTTGCAAAAACATTTATTTCTTTTGTTGAAAAATAATTTTTTACCTGAAAACCTCACTATGCCATTTTTTGTTGAAAATTAATCTGTTTTATTTGAGGATTTCACTATTTTGCTTAAAATTCGTTTTCCTTTTGTGAAAAATTTATTCAGTCATTGAAAATTATTAATTTCGGGCTGAATTCAACTATTTTGTAGACAATTGTTTTCGGCTAATCAATTTAATAATTCGGTAGAAAATTAAAATATTTGGTTGAAAATAAGTTTTTTTTGCAAATTTATATTTTTGGTTGAAAAATAAAATATTCATTCAAAAATTAAACTATTGAAAATTAATTTTCTTACTTTAAAATGTGACTAATCTATTTTTGGATACTGATCTTCTTTAGTTGAAAATTCAATTATTCAACAATTTATCTTTTTTAGTTGAAAATTCAATTATTCAACAATTTATCTTTTTTAGTTGAAAATTCAACTATTTGGTTGAAAATTCATGTATTTTATTGAAAATTCGTCTTTTTGCGAGAAAATTAATCTTTTTGGTTAAATTATCAGCTTCTTGGTTCAAAAGTCCAGTATTTCTTTAAAGATTTACCATTTTCATTGAAAATTCATCTCATTTGTTGAATATTTAACTATTTGACTGAAAATTCGTTTTTTTGTTTCAGGTGAGAATTAATTTTTTTACCTGAAAATGTAACTATCTCATTCTTGGATGAAAATTGATATTTGAAATTAAAAATTGATCTTTCTAATCAAAAATCCATTTTTCAAACTGAAAGTTGAACTATTCCATCTTTTATTGAAATTGTATTTTTCCCAGTTAAAAATTTAACTATTTGTTTGAAAATTTAACTATTTAGTAAAAAAAATATTTTTTTATTGAAAATTATTATTTTCGAGTTGAGAATTTACCTGTATTGTAGAAATTTTTTGTTGACTTAAAAATTCTTTTTTTTTTGGTTAAGATTCATTATTTTGATTGAAAATTTATCACTTTGGTTAAAAATCTTACTATTTTGCAAAAAAATTTATTTCTCTGGTTGAAAAATAATTTTTTCATCTGAAAACGTAACTATACCATTTTTTGTTGAGAAATAATCTGCTTTATTTGAGTATCTGACTGTTTTGCTTAAAATTAGTTTCTTTTTTGTAGAGAATTTATTTTGGTATCAAAAATTATCATTTTCGGGTTAAAAATTCAACTATTTTGTAGACATTTTTCTTTTTGGTTTACAAATTTAACAATTTGGTAGCAAATTAAATTATTTGGTTAAAAATAACTTTTTTGTTTGAAATTTATATTTTTTGTTGAAAATTAAACAATTTTGTCCAGAAACAAACAGTTTGCTTAAAAATTGAAATATTCATTTAAAACTTCAACTATTGAAAATAAATTTTCTTACCTGAAAATGTAACTATTCTATTTTTGGTGGAAAATTGCTACTTTAAATTAACAATTGATTTTCAAGTCAAGAGTTCATATATTTTGTTGAGAATTCGTCTTTTTTGGTAAAAAATTAATCTGCTTGGTTGCAAAATCATCTTTTTGGTTACAAATACAATTATTGATTGGTTTTAAATTTTGTTTTTTTATTGGGTTGCATTTTTTAATGGTTTAAATTTGGGTGTAATTGAATTTTGTTATTGACAATTATTCAGTATTTAAAATTCTATCCATTCAAATAATTATTTAAAATTAAAACAAAAATGGTAATGATTAATTTCACGTGTATGAATGTATGCATGTCTTATAATCCAATCTGTTCCACATGGTACATCACGACACTACTGTTGAAAGTCACAAACACAGTCTCTGAAAATTGAGGAAATTTTATTGAGATATATATTAAAAATGAAAAATTTACTATGAAAATTACGTGATGAAATATTCAAAGTCACGAGGCCAACTAACTTTTCTTTCTAACACGAAAACTCTTAAAGCATAGCCAGATTTTTGAAATAGTTCCATCCTACTTTTTCGAGAGGGAGAGAGAGAGAAGCATTTAAAACGCACGTGTTACAAGCAATTTTACAGATCTATAGGGAAACCCAAATTATAAGAAATCGTTCAAAAATCACTATCAATTTTTCAGAAATGAACACCAAAAGCAAGATATCAAAAATAATCGGAAAATAAAAAGATATAATTTAAACAAATTTCAAGAAAAAATTCAGCATAACATTATTACAAAGGTACTCATTGGTAGATGAGAAAAATTATGCACATATTTTATATATGGCATCTTCCTCAGAATACGTTTAGTTATACGCAACGAGGGTATACAACTTATTTTTGATAAGCATCTGGGTGATTTTTTGAATTTAAGAATTGTGTACATCCTATATGGCAACCTCATTTTTAAATAAGTACCAGGATAGCATTTTAATTTAGGGATTCAAAATTTTTTTGTTATATTCGTCTTTTTTTGGTTGTATTCAACTGTTTTAATTTCAATCTTTTTTCGTTTGAATATCAGCTATTACTTGGAAATTCATAATTTTGGATGGCCCTAATCAGCCATTGATACGAGTTATAGCCAATTAGCAAATAAGTTGAAGAATGTTTTAGTGTAATTTAGTACGAAATAGTAGTACAATAGTGTCATCGTTCAAAATTTAACTATTTGGTTTGAGATTTAGTTGTTTTGTTAGAAGCTCATTTTTTTGTCTTGAAAATTCAAAATGTTGGACAACCCCTAATTAGCCATTGAGACAATATGTATCCAATTGGTGAAGAATTTCAAAAATATTTTTCAAAGAAAAGTACAGAAATAGTGTCATCAGGAGACAATCGTGAGAAAATAGTGTATTTAGTGTCATTTTTTTCGAAATAGTAGCAAAATAGTCAATCACTCAAAAAAGTGTGAAATAGTCTCAATAGTGCAGTGAGTCTCAGGCCTGCAATAGGAATCGTAATCAAGGGGAATGAATCGAAATTTACATCTGAAGATCAGAGGTGTTTCGGAATGGTTCGACTCTCGTGTGTAGAATATTTTGATCAAAAATCTCGATTGGTTTGCAAATTTTTTTTTGTCATGCGCAGCACGCAGTCGTACCAGCAATTTACAATGAACGACGTGCGCCCCAGGGGTGCACCAATATTAACCAACAATGAGAGCCGGGCACTGGCTTCGAGCTATGCTAATATCAAGGGCTCCTAAACACAATGGTGGGTCGTGTAATATTTACAGGAGTCAATAGCACAAAATAAATATGAACCTTTATGTTCGAGAACCGACGTCAAACTTCTGAACATACTCGGTTTTTTCAACTAACCATAATTTAACACACAAAACTTTCCTAAATTCATACAAATTTAAAATTATGTAGGGGAGACCGGGGCTGAGCGCGCACAGTTTTCGCATCGTCAATTTTTAATAACAAAATGAAGTTATGATAAAATTACAACAAAAACGTCCGAAAACAAGCGCGGGGCTAAGCGCGCACCTTTGGATTTCTCAAAAAAAAAATTTATTCAATAAAACATTTACTTTCTCAACAAAGGCACACTGTTTATTATTTTCAAGATGGGTGGAGAATCAAGAGTTTTTTTTAATACTTTTTGCCCTAAGGCCGCACTTTCTTAACTTTCTTCAGCCCTAGAGTATAATCTTCGGTTTTCCGCCCGCCTCGTATGAACGAAAAGTCCCATCATTTTTTTTAATAGCGAAAAAAAATACCCAAAAATGAAAGATTTGGAAATCTTTGCGTAGAAAATGTTAATAAACATTTACGTAATAATAAGAGCTTACCTTATTTTTGAAAATACTTAAAATCCCTAAATTAGGGCAGAGGAACCAAATGTCGAGCAGTGGTTTCTCTTATTTGAAGATGGTCTACAATTATATTTTTGATTAGGAATTTATCTTGTTTGGTTGAAAATTCAACTGTTTGAGTGAAAATTGAATTATTTTATTGAAAATACGTTTTATTTTAGGTTGAAAATTAGGGTTTTTAACTGAAAGTTTATCTATTCCATTTCTGGTTAAAAAATCAACTTTTCGGTTGAAAATTCAAACATTTTTCCAAATATTCGTTTGGTTTTTTGGTTGTGAATTAAGTTTATTTACTAAAAATATAATTACTTTCTTTTTTGAAAATTGATCTTTCAAATTAACAATTGATCTTTTTTAGTTGAACATTCATGTATTTTGTTAGGAATTCGTCCTTTTTGATAGAAAGTTTGGTTGATTTGGTGGAGTATTAAACTATTTTGTTACAAAATCGTATGTTTTGGTTGAATTCAACTGTTTTTTATTTGAAATTATATTTTGTTGTTATTGTTGAAATATTATCTATTACATGTTTTCTTGATAATTCACTTTATGTTGGTTTGAAAAAAAACTACTTGGTATAAAGTTGAACTACTTTGTTAAAAATTCATTTTTTTTTGCTGAAGATTCGTTATGTTGAAAATTCAACCATTTGGTCGCAAATTAAATTTTTTGTTGCAAATACAACTGTTTTGTAGAAAATTTATCTTTTGGTTTGAAACTTCAACATTTTAGTAGAAAATTAAACTATTTGCTTGAAAATTAACTTTTTTGTCAAAATTTCTTATTTGTGGTTTAAAATACAACTATTGCGGTGAAATATTAAACTATTTTATTTACAATAAAAAATTTCATGTGAGAATTAAGTATCTTGTTAAAAATTAAGTTTTTTGGTGTAGAATTAATTTTTGTTCATTCGAAAATTGAGTTTTTCAACTTAAAATGAAACTATTCCATTTTATGTTGAAAAAGTAAAACGTATTGATTCTTTTTTTGGTTGATAATTTATATTTTAAATTAAAAAATGATCTTTTTTCGTTGAACATACATGTGTTTTTTCGAAAAGTTTGGTTAACAATTTAACTATTTTGTTGAAAATTCATCCTTTCTGTTAGAAAATTTGGTTAATTTGGTGGAGCATCCAACTATTTTGATGAAAAGTTGTCCTCTTCAGTTGAATTTCACTGTTTTTTATTGAAAAATAAAATAGTTTGTGTTGAAATATGATCTCTTTCATTTTTCCTGGGAAATATTAAATAAATTAAACATAAAACATTAACTTTGTTTAAACTTGAACTACTTTGTAAAAAAGTAATTTTTTTTATGTTAAATATTCATCATGTCAGTTGAAAATTTACCTACTTAGGCGTCAATCTACTTCTTTCTTAAAAATTCCTATTTTATATATATTTAAAATTCAAGTGTTTTGTAGAAAATTTGTCTTTTTGGTTTGAAAATTTAACAATTTGGTAGCAAATTAATCTATTGGATTGAAAAATAAATTTGTTGTTGAAAATTCATATCCGTGGTTAAAAATTCAACTGCTGTTGTAGAAAATTGAACTATTTTGTTTGAAATAGAATTTGATTTTTAAAAATTTTATAATTGTGTTAAAAGTTCAGATTTTTGGGAAAATTAATTTTTGTGCCTGAAAATGAAGTTATGCCATTTTTTGTTGAAAATTTTCGCTTTAAAAGTTAAATATTCAAATATTTGGTAGAAAATTCATGTATTTAAAAAAAATTATCTATTCGTGTAGAAAATTAATCACGTTTGTTGAAAATGTATCATTTTGATCGAGAATTCAAATATTTTGTTACAAAAATGGTCTTTTTCATTTGAATTCACGTGGTCAAAAATTAGTTTTTTGTTTGTTAAAAATTATTTATTGATAATAAATTTTTAAAACAACTATTTTTGGTAAATCGCATTAATTATTACCTTACTACGTAAAAAGTGGACAATAAGTTAAAAATTTTCAGAAAAACTGCAACATTTTGGCGATAATATACATGAAGATAGTTATAAACAATAAGAATTTGTTTAAAATATCATTTTTGCTAAATTAAATTGAATATCATCTCGCTTAGAGAGAAAAGTGGAAAAAAGTGGAAAAATTCAGAAAAAACGCAATTTCTACCATTATTTGAAGAGAATATTATTCACAATAATAATAATTTGTTGAAAAAATTATGTTTGTTAACATTAATGAACCTCTCTCTAATTGGAAATTTGGAAAGAAGTAGAAAATTTTCGAAAAAAACGTGACTTTATATCTCTATTCTGAAATAAAATTGCTAAAAACAATAATACATTGTTGAAATAATTGATGTAAACAACTAATTATTAGTAAAAAGTAGTATATTATTTATTAGAGACAATTTGCAATTAAAAAACCACAAAAAATCATAATTAGCGCCCAAAACTAGCTAAACCGATTTTTTCACTTTTGGGTTTTTTTTTGGGACCCTATAAAACAGACTTATGGGAATTTATTAATTATATTTGTAAAATTTGAATAAATATTATTATATTATATAGTTGAAAAGTTCACAAAAAGTCGAAAATTTAAGAAAAACTGCAATATTCCAGCATTATTCTAAGAGAATATTATTATAAATTATAATTAATTGTTTAAAACATTATGTTTGTGAACTACGTTCAACTATTATCTCACTCTAATTAAAAAGTGGACCAAAGGTGAAAAATTGTAGAAAAAACCGCAATTATCTAGTATTACTAGAGAAGATAGTTAAAAATAATAATAATTTGTTTGGACAATTACTTTTGTTATATTTCATTAGATAATAACATACACCAATCAAAAAGTATACAAAAAGTTGAAATTGTCAGAAAATGCCGATACTTTCTCACGTTATTCAAAAATAATATTATTTAAAATAACAATAAATTGTTTGAACAATTATGCTTGTTGAACCTAAATAATTATCGCTTCATTCTAGTTGCAAAGTGGACCAAAAGTCGAAGAGTTCAGAAAAAACTGCAACTTGCTAGCATTAGCGTAAGATAATATTATTATAAATAATAATACATAATTTAAACAATTATTTCTGTCAAATTTACTTGATCTTTGCCTCAGTCTAATTCAAAAGTTAAAAAAAAAAGAAAAATTTCAGAAAAAGGGCACTCATCTAACATTATTCAAAGAGAATATTATGAAAAATACTAAAAAATTGGTAAAACAATTATTTTTTCCAACCTTAAATAATTATTGTCTCACTCTAGTTGAAAAGTGGACCAAAAGTGGAAAATTTAAGAAAAAACCACAATTTTTCAGCGCATTCTTAGAGAATATTGTTATAAATAATACCAAATTGTTGAAACAATAATTTCTGTTAAATGTAATTAATTATTGTTTCAATATAACTGAAAAGTTAAGAATAAGTTGAGAAGTTAAAAAAAAAACCGCGACTTTTTAACTTTATTCTCAGAGAATGTTAATAAAAGCAATAATAAATAGTTTATACAATTTATGTAAACATCTAATTATCAGTTCAAAGTATTTTCTTATGTATTAGAAACAATTTGCATGAAAACCCGCAAAAAATCATAATTAGCGCCAAAAACACGCAAAACCGATTTTTTCACTCATGGGGTTTTCTTTGGGACCCTATAAGACAGACTGTTGGGGATGATATTTAAAAAATAATATTTTATTCGTATTCTTTGGCTAATTGTTAAGAGAAATGATGAGTTTCAACTCGATTGACCTAATATTGACGATTTTGAATAACATTTACAAAAAAATCTTTTTTTCTCATGAGAAATACGGTTTAAACTTCATGGGGATAGCGCCACCTCGAAAATTCATTTTCTTGTTTGAAAAAAAAATTAATTTTTTCTGTGAATTCAAAAGAATTTTCGGGTGATATGCACAAAAATTGCAGAAGAATAATTTCTTTGTTTTTGTCTCTTGTGTAAGATTTTCTGTTTAAATTAATTGTTTTAAACATTGGGGAAAAATACAAAATAATTAAATTAAAAAAGTAAAATACTATTTAAAAAATTATTCTTGTCGAGGTTCACTTATTATTTGATCGTAACTAAAAAGGTCAAAGTAAAACTAAGGATTTTAGAAAAAAAGCAACTTTAACAGTTCAGAAAAAACAGCAAATTTTTAGTGCTTATCTAAGAAAAGGTAGTTATAAACATTTATGAATTATTTAAATAACTATGTTTGTTAACTCGCATTATTTATCAATTTACTGAGTAAAAAGTGGGTAAAAAGTTAAACAATGCTGAAGAAAACCTAACTGTACTGCATTAGCAAAGGAAAAAATAGTTATGAATAATAATAAGTTGTTTAAATAATTATTTTTGCTAAATTTAATTAGTTATCAACTCACTCTATGTGATAAGTAGACAAATAGTTGTAAATTTCAGAAAAAACCGCAACTTTTTAGCATTATTCAAATTGAATATTATTAATGATAATAAATTGTTTAAACAGTTAATTTTGTTAACTTTAATTATTTTACTCACTCCAAGTGAAAAGTTGAAAATTTCAGAAAAAACTGCAATTTTATAGCATTATTATTATATTAGCATTATTATACATAGCATTATTACTATAATAATAATAAATTGCTTAAACAATTGTTTGTTAAAATTATTTAAGTATTACCTCTCTCTAATTGAAAATTGGACAATTTTTGAAAATACCGCGACTTTCTATGTCCATTCTAATATAAAATTACTAAAAACGATAATAAATTGTTTAAAAAATTTATTTAAACATTTAATTATCAGTATAAAGTAGTATTTTATGTATTAAAAACAATTTAAATTTAAAGAAACGCAAAAAAATCATAATTAGCGTCAAAAACTCGCAAAACCCTTTTTTTCACATATGGGGTTTCTTTGGGACCCTATAAAACAGACTTATGGTGGTGATATTTGAAAAATAATATTTTATTCGTATTCTATGGCTGATTCAAAAAAAATTGTCAAATGCATTTTTGGACCACCCAATTGTACAACAATATAAAATTGATAATTGCAAGCTAATATTTTTGAAATTATTATATTCAAAATAGTAGAGTTTGAAAATAATTATATTTTGGATTTAAAGAATAATTAGGACGAAGTTTTAGTTAAATAATTCACTTACTTCTGAAATATTCAAAGTGTTATAGTTGTTTATTCACATCAATACAATATTGTAGGCTTTTAATATATCAAATTAAAATTAAAATTAATAAATTTTCTAACGTATATTTCCAAGGTAGCTTTTCAATTTTCCAAGCCACTTTTCACATCAATATGTCTAGAAACAAAAAAATTGTACCTGAAAAATGAAAACATGCCAGAATTAGGCGTTTTATATTCAATTATTTTAAATTTGATAATGTTCTAAATTAGAAGTTTAAAAAATGATTCTTTTAAAATCCCTGGAAAGCCTGTATAATACTCTGAAATCTTCAAAAATTCCGGAAAATCTTACAAAATCCTTAAAAATTCTTTAAACCCTCAGAAATCCTTTAAAAAAAATGTAATTCCAAAAAATTCATAAAGATGCCTTCAAAATCCTTCGAAGTATTTAAAAATCTCACGAAATCCCTTCAATTTCATTAAATTCTCCTGAAATTTAGTCAAATATTTTTAAATCTTCAATAGTACCGTAAAATCCTTTAAAATTTAATGATACGTCTTGAAATACCTCGGAATTTCATAAGTTGCTCATAAGCCTTTTAAAATTCCAGAAATTCCTTCAGAATTTTTAAAAATCTCCGAAAAATCTTCAAAATTCTTCAAAATCTTTGAGAATCCTTTAAAATATTTTGAGAATATTTTTAATTTCTTGAAAATCGAGTAACATCTTTTGGAATGCTTGGAAATCATTTTGAATGTTCTGAAATTTATTAGTTATAATAAAAGTCTTTGAAAATAGATTGTAATTCTGTGAAATCATTTGAAAACTATTGTTAAATCCTGAAAAAAAATCCGGAAAATCTTTGGGAATCTTTCGCAATCTCTTGAAATCCTTTGAAATTTCGGGAACCCATGAAAATCCCTTAAAATTGCCTAAAATATTGTAAAATGCTTCAAAATTCTCTAAAATGTTTTGAAATATTTTTATATTCTGGAAAATATTTTTAAAATAATTAGAAGTCCTGTGAAATTTCTGGGAATTCAATAAAGTTTTTCGAAATCCTGTAAATTTCTTCAAAATTGATTGAAATCTTTGAGAATCTTTTGAATTTTTTCAAATCCTTCAAAATCTCTGGAATTTTTGTTAAAAATACGCTAAAATCGTGCGAAATACTTGAGAATCCTTTCATATTTCTTGCAATCTCTTAAGTTTGTTAAAAATTACCTGAAATACTTCAAAATACCTTGAAATCTTTTGAGAAATAATAATGATTATTATTTAGAAATCGCTTAAAATTCCGTAAAATCTTTAGAAATCGTCAGCAATCCCTTGAAATCTTTTTAAATGTTTTGACAACTTTAAAAATGTCCTGAAATTCATTGAAATTATGTAAAATCCTTTAAGAATTTTCGAAAAAATTTGAAAATACTTTTAAATCCTTGAAAATGTTTCTAAACAAAGTAGAAGTCCCTTAAAATCCTTTAAAATTCATGAAATTCTTCGGAATCTCTGAAGGTTTTGTAAAATCCTTTGAAATCTTTGTAAATCTATGAAATCCTTTGAAATCTCTAAAGATCACGTGAAACCCATAAAAGTATTTGCAAATCCTTTCAAATCCTTGAGGATTTCTTGAAATTCTTCAAAGTCTCTATAATTTGCTCAAAATTCTCTGAAATACTTTAAAATCCAATAGTGCCTATTGAAAACCTTTTTTGAAATTTTCAAGAATCAATAAAAATCCCTTAAAATTTCCTAAAATATTGTAAAATGCTTCAAAATTCTCTAAAATGTTTTGAAAATTTTTAATATTCTGAAAAGTATTTCTAAAATAATTAGCAGTCCTGTAAAATCTCTTGAAATTCAATCAAGTTTTTTGAAATCCTGTAAATTTCTTTAAAATATTTGCAAATTTCCTGAAATACTTTGAAATAGTTCAAAATCTTCTGAGAAATAATAATGATTATTATTTATAAATCGCCTAAAATTCCGTGAAATATTTTAAAATCTTCAGCAGTCCCTTGAAATCCTTTACAATTTTTTGAAATCTTTGAAAATGTCCTAAAATTTTTTGAAATTGCGTAAAATCCTTGAAGATTCTCCAAACAAATTTAGAAATACTTTTAAATTTCCGTAAATGTTCCAAAACAAATTAGAAGTCCCTTAAAATTCTTTAAAATTCAAGAAATCCTTCGGAATCTTTGAAGATTTCGTAAAATCTTTTTAAAGCCTTGAATAAATATTGAAAATCTTTGAAATATCTAGAATTTGATTAAATTCCATTTTTTTCGCTAAAAATTCTTTTCTTCAGTTAAAATTTTTAATATATTTTATTCAAAATCTTTTTTATTAAGCTGAAAATTAATTTTTTCATTGAAAATTTAACCGTTCTATTATTATTTGAAAAATCTTTTTTGGTAGAAAAGTAATCTCATTAGTTGAATCTTAATTTCCTCAGTTCAAAATTAATTTCTTCGGTTAAAAATTCAACAATTTCATTTTTGTACGAAAATTTGTCTTTTTTGTAAGAAATTAATATTTTGGGTTGAAAATTCACCTATTTGATTAAAAATTTATTTTTTTGCTGTTGAAGATTCTTCATTTTATTTCAAAAGTCATTTATAAATTTGGAAATTTAACTATTTTGTTGATAATTTATTTTATTTTTAGCTGGTATTTTTGTTAAACTGAAAATATATAATGACATATTCGATTTTGGTTTCAAAACTTTTTTCTGGGTTACCTACTTCAAAAGAGAAACTGTTATTTTCATGTGAAAATAGCAAGGCGGATGAGGATTAAGCCAGGATATACTGGTCTAAAATAAATATTTTTTTAATATTGATTTTTTATGTCGTGAAAAAATTTCTCTCTAGCTCCGCTGGTTTCGACCACAGGTCTTTCAGATGGCTAGTGTGATGTTCTTACCCACTAAGCTACTTAAAAAAAACATCAATAAAAGAATTTTTGATTTTAGACCCGTAGACAAACAAAATTGGTATCGAATTACTTAATACACCAAATTTAAGACTTTGGAACTAAACTGATGATTCTTCAACAACAACAAAATTAATTTTTAACCAAATAGGTGCTCTTTCAACCCAAAAGATTAATTTTTTACCAGAAAATACAAATTTTCATACAAAAATGGATTCGTTACATTTTTAGCCAAAGAAATTAATTTTTGAATGAAATCATGATGATTCAATAAATGAGATTACTTTTCTACAAAAAAAGAAGATTTTTCAACTTAAAAGAGAATAGTAAAATTTTCAATTAAAACAATTAATTTTCAGCTAAATAAAATAAATTTTGAAGGTAATAATAAAATTCTGATTTTGGATTTTATGAATATTAAAAGATTTTGAGGGACTTCTAATTTGTTTAATGACATTTTCAAGGTTTCCAAAGTTTTTAAAAGATTTTTAAAGGATCTCACATAATTTCGAAGAATTTTAAGACATTTTAGAGATTTTCAAAAATGTTAAAGGATTTGAAGGGATTGCTGAAGATTTTAAAAGATTTTACGCAATTTTAAGCGATTTCTTAATAATAATCATCATTATTTTTTATATGATTTTAAGGGATTTTGAAGTATTTCCAAGTATTTCAGGACATTTCAAAAGAAACTTGCAGCTAAAAATAAAATAAATTTTCAACAAAATAGTTAAATTCCCAACCAAATAAAAGACTTTTGAAGTGAAACGATGATTTTTCAACAACAAAAAAATAAATTTTGAACCAAATAAGTGCATTTTCAACGCAAAAGATTAATTTTTTTACCAGAAAAGACAAATTTTTATACAAAAATGGAATAGTTAAACTTTGAGCCATAGAAATTAATTTTTAACTACAAAAAGGAAGATTCAACTAATCAGATTACTTTTCTACCAAAAAATAAGATTTTTCAACTTATAATAAAATAGTTAAATTTTCAATTGAAAAATTAATTTGCAGCTAAATAAAATGAATTTTCAAGAAAATATTAAAATTTTTAACTGAAGGAAAGAATTTTTAACGAATAAAAATGGGCTTTTTGTCATAAAAATAAAAATATTCGACACAAAATGAAATAGTTAAAATTTCAGCTGAAAATCAATTTTCAATTTGAAAAAAAAAAACAACTAATTTTCGACCAAAGAAAACAAAAAAGATTTCTTTGTAAAGGTAATTTTTGAATATTTTGAAGACTTTAAAGTATTTTAAGGGCTTTAAGGGATCCTGAAGTATTTCAAAGCATTTTGCGTTATTTGAATCGAATTTGTAGAGATTTCAAATAATTTCAAGATATATTCAAGGATTTAAAATCATTTTAAGAAATCTTCAGAGATTCTGAAGGATCTCATGAATTTTAAAGGATTTTAAGGGACTTATAATTTGTTTGGAAACATTTTCAAGGATTCAAAAGTATTGCCAAATATTTTTGAAGTCTTAAAGGATTTTAAATAATTTCAAAGACATTCAGAACATTTTCAAACATTTCCAAAAATTTTAAAAGATTTTAAGGGATTGCTGAAGATTTCAGAAGATTTTACAGAATATTAAGCGATTTCTAAATAATAATCAATAATTATTCTCGTAAGATTTTAAGGGATTTTAATGTATTTCAAAGCATTTTAGGAAATTTTCAAGAGATATTTCAAGAAATTTTGAAGGATTCTCAAGTATTTTACACGACTTTAGCGAATTTTTAACAAAAATTTTAGAGATTTCAGAGGATTTCAAGAAGTTTCAAAGGATTCTCGAAGATTTCAATTAATTTTAAAGTGTTTGAAGAGATTATTCAATATCTTCAGGGATTTTTTCAGAATATTAAAACACTTAAGTGTAATTTAGAATATTTTAAAGAATTTTAATAGGTACTATTGAATTTTTAAGTATTTTACAGGATTTTGAGCGAATTTTAGAAATTTTAAAGAATTTTAAGAAATCCTTAAGGATTCAAAAGTATTTCTGAATATTTTAAAGGATTTCACGAGATATTTAGAGATTTAAAAGGATTACATAGATTTACAAATATTTCAAAGGATTTTACGAAATCTTCAGAGATTCCGAAGGATTTCATGAATTTCAAAGGATTTTAAGGGACGTCTAATTTGTTTAGAAACATTTTCAAAGATTCAAAAGTATTTCCAAATTTTTTTGAAGAGTCTTAAAGGACTTTACATAATTTCAAAGAATGTTAGGACAGTTTCAAAGATTTCCAAAAATTTTAAAGGACTTTCAGGGATTGCTGCAGATTTAAAAAGATTGTATGGAATTTGAAGTGATTTTTAATTCATATTAATTGTTATTTCTCAGAACATTTTAAAGTATTTTCAAGTATTTCAGGAAATTTTCGACAAATTTGAGAGATTTTCAGGAAATTTGAAAGGATTCCCAAGTATTTTGTACGAATTTAGCGGAATTTTAACTAAAATGTTAGAGATTTTAATAGATTTCAAAAATTTGTAAAGGATTATCAAAGATTTCAATAAATTTTAAAGGATGATCAAAGATTTTAATAAATTTTAAGGTTTCTTAAGAGATTCTTAAAGATACCCAAGGATTTTTTTAGAATATTGAAACACTTAAGAGTAATTGAGATAATTTCGAAGAATTTTAACAGGGAAAATTGGATTTTTACGTATTTCACATGATTTTGAGCAAATTTCAAGGATCTTGCAAGATCTTTATAAATTTTAAAGGATTTTACGAAATTGAATAATCTTTTTATGAATTTCAAAGAACTCATAACTATTTCAAGGAAACTTGTAAAATTTTCAAATATTTTGAAGAAATTCACGGTATTTCGAGAAACTTGATTGAATTTCAAGAGATTTTGTAGGTTTTATAATTATTCCAGAAATATTTTCCAGAATATGAAAATATTTCAAAACATTTTAGGGAATTTTGAAGCATTTTACAAAATTTTAGGAAATTTTCAGAGTTTTTTATGGTTTCCCGAAAACTTCAAAGAATTTCAAGAGATTGTGGAAGATTCCCAAATATTTTGCGCAATTTTTCAGGATTCAAAAATATTTTACAAGATTCTCAGAATATAAAACATTTTAACAAATTTTAAAGAATTTTTAAGCATTTTGCAATATTTTAGGAAATTTTAAGAGATTTTTATGGATTCCAGAAAATATCAAAGGATTTCAAGAGATTGTGCAAGACTCCCAAAGATTTTTTGGAATTTCACAGGATTTAACAATAGTTTACGAGATTCCCCAAATATAAAAGTATTTAAAAATTTTTTAAAGAATTTTTATTCATTTGGCAAAATTTTAGGAAATTTTAAGAGATTTTCATGGATTTCTGAAAATTTCAAAGGATTTCATGAGATTGTAGAAGATTCTTAAAGATTTTCCGAAATTTTTCAAGATTCAACAATAGTTCACGAGAATCCCCAAATATAAAAGTATTCAACAAAATTTTCAAGCATTTTGCAATATTTTAGGAAATTTTAAGAGATTTTCACGCAATTTCGAAAATTTCAAAGGATTTCAAGAGATTGTGCAAGATTCCCAAAGATTTTCTGGAATTTTTGAGGATTTAACAATAGTTCATGAGATTCCCAAAATATGAAAATATTTTTAAAAATTCTAAAGAATTTTGAATCATTTTGTACAATTTTAGGAAATTTTAAGAGATTTTTACGGATTCCTGAAAATTTCAAGGGATTTCAAGAGATTGTGGAAGATTCCCAAAGATTTTCCGGAATTTTTCGGGATTTAACAATATTTCACGAGATTCCCAGAATATAAAAGTATTTTTTTAAATCTCTAAGAATTTTTAAGCATTTTGCAAAATTTTAGGAAATTTTAAGAGATTTTTACGGATTCCTAAAAATTTCAAAGGATTTCAAGAGATTGTGGAAGTTTCCCAAAGATTTTCCGGAATTTTTCAGGATTTAACAATAGCTTACGAGATTCCCAGAATATAGAAGTATTTCAAACAATTTTAAAGAATTTTTGGGCATTTTTCAAAATTCTAGGAAATTTTAGGAGATTTTTATGGATTTTCGGAAATTTCAAAGGATTTTAAGAGATTTTAGAAGATTCACAAAGATTTTCCGGAATTTTTCAGAATTTATCAATAGCTTACGAGATTCCCAAAATATGAAAATATTTCAAATATTCGAAAGAATTTTTAATCATTTCTCAAAATTTTAGGAAATTTTAAGAGATTTTTATAGATTTTGGGAAATTTTAAAGGATTTCAAGAGATTGTAGAAGATTCATAAAGATTTTCCGGAATGTTTCAGGATTTAACAATAGCTCACGAGATTCCCAAAATATGAAAATATTTCAAAAAATTCTAAAGAATTTTTAATAGTTTTGCAAAATTTTAGGAAATTTTAAGAGATTTTTTATGAATTTCTGAAAATTTAAAAGGATTTCAAGAGATTGTGGAAGATTTCCAAAGATTTTCTAGAGTTTTTTCAGATTTAACAATAGTTAACGAGATTTCCAGAATATAAAAGTATTTTAGAAAAATTTTAAGAATTTTAAGGCATTTAGCAATATTTCAGGAAATTTTAAGAGATTTTTATGGATTCCTGAGAATTTCAAAGGATTTCAAAAGACTGTGGAAGATACCGCAAAATTATGCAAAAATTTTCAAGATTTTACAATTGTCCATAAGATTCCCAAAATATAAAATTATTTCAAGAAATTTTAAAAAATGTTCAAGCATTTTGCAATATTTGAGGAAATTTCAAGAGATTTTGATGGATTCCTGCAAATATCAAATGATTTCAAGAGATTGTGGAAGATTCCCAAAAATTTTCTGCAATTTTTCAGGATTTAACAATAGCTTACGAGATGCCCAGAATATAAAAGTATTTCAAACAAATTTTAATAATTTTTCAAGCATTTTGAAAAATTTTAGGAAATTTTAAGAGATTTTTATGTATTCTCAAACATTTCAAAGGATTTCGATTGCGTATGGCCTTGACCGGCCGCAAATTATCCAGGCAGTCCTTGAGCCTCAACTCGCCTGCCAATGAGCGCTTGCCACGGCATGAAGTGGCGTGAGGAGTTGCGGAGGCGACCCAAGTTATCGCTCCCCTCGCTCCTTCGGTTACATATTTTGGGCATCTTTCCGATCTTGACATGTTGCAAAATTTTTTTCACTTGCGCTCGTTTTGTGAAATGGCTCTCGTTCACGCGGCTAAGAATGCAGTTCCACAACTTAAAGGGTAAAGTTTCTGGACAGCAATAATAGTTGAAATTAGAGAAGCTTCAGTCATTTATTTCATCATTTAAAGTTCTTCCTCAGATCTTCTTTTGTTTTTTCCTTGTTTAGATTCGAGGAACTCAAGTCATTTGTTTTCTCACCCGATTTTGTTCCCCCGACCCCAATCTTCTTTTGTTCTTTCTTCGGGGTTTTAACTGTTTCCTCACAGTAGAGGGAAAGGTTTTCGTTGAGATAAATTGTTTTTTTTTTCTCTTGTATTAATTTGTTTTCTCATCTGAAGTTGTTATTTCAATCTTTCTTTGTCTTTGTCGGCTTTTAGGTTGGTTCCCACAACCTTCCTTCTTTTGTAGAAGCAGTGTATGAGATTAGATAAGCTATTCCTCAACGAAAACCTTTCCCTACACTGTGAGGAATCAGTCAAAAAACCGAAGAAGAAACAAAAGAAGATCGGGTCGGGGGAACAAAATCAGATGAGAAGACAAATAACTTGAGTTCCTCAAATCTAAACAAGGAAAAAACAAGCGAAGAACTGAGGAAGAACTTCAAATTATAAAACAAATGACTGAAGCTTCTCTAATCTCATCTTCTGTTCATGTACCGAAACCTTAGCCTGTAGGATGAGAAATTGCTTTTCCAGCCGCAAAAACGCAAGACATTTGACAAAACGAGCTAGAATGAGAAAATTTCGCAGCATGTCAAGATCGAAAAGACAATGCCCAAAATATCTAACCGAAGGAGCGAGCGGAGCGAGCAGAGAGAACGAAGGTCGCCTCCGCAACTCCTCATGCCACTTCATGCCGTGGCGCGCGCTCATTGGCAGGCGAGTTGAGGCTCAAGGACTACCTGACTATTTCGGAGGCTGGTCAAGGCCATACTTGCAAACAGAAAATCAGGGTATAAAAAGAAAATTGATGAATCCGGAACATTTTCAACACCAAAATCTTGTTCAGTGAGGAACTGTCTGAGGAGCTATAAAAAACAAGAGAATATCATAGGAACAAGTTCAGGAGACAAAATAAATGAAATATGAAAGAACATCAGATGAGAATATTGGACGAATAGAAGGTATTATTATTATTTTTGGGATAATTTTTTTCTCATTTTCGAGCATTTCCAAAGTGTTTCAAGTCTAATGCCAGCGTAAGTTTGCAGACTCCTCATTATACATGAGCGGACGTGCATTTAACGTGGTAAGCTGGACATTTAAAATTTTTTTTAACCATGAGCAGCAACTCCGATTGATCTCAGACTTTCACATATGTTTCCACATAATTCAAGATATGATCTTCCGGGGAATTGAACCTCATATTAGTACCAACTCAGGGCGAAAATGTCGAACAGATTCGGCCGGGGGCAGCTTATACATGCTTAACCTGCTATGGTTTTTCCTGACAAGTGTGTCCTCCATATGAGCTTAAACTTCTCCCCTATGGACCGATCTTGCAAAATTATCTCAGCTTTTTGATCTTATTTTCGAGATGTCACTTATTTGATGTTGGGTTTCCCTTCCTGATTTAGGTTCCACTTAATTCACCATAATTCTTTCGTGATCCCTCACGGCCACACTATTTTCTCTTATTTGCGATTCTAACTTTTCATTACCGGCTGGCTCCCTTTTGTCCTCGTTCAGAAAAACTTTAAGAACTTTAGCACCCTTGATGTTTGACGCAGTGTTGCTAACAGACCGCGACTTTTTCAACTGCGCACTTTACCATTCCGCGACGCCTGCGCAGTTGAAAAAGTCGCGGTCCATTAGCATCACTGGTTTGACGCTATCTCTTTCTCAATTTTTGGCGGCCATCCTCTCTTTCTCTTCGCATCCCCGCCAGAGTCTTTTAGTTCTCTCAAATTGTCGCCACCTTCCAACGCTTCCTGCGCTTTTCCTGCTTTACTGAATTTCTTGGACATAACCCCACTTTTTGATCGAAACTTTGGTTAAGGATTTTCCCGTTTCAACTCCGCCAGAATCTTTAGATAATACCCGCACATGAAACATTCTCCTCAAATCACCGGTTTCTATTCTTCGAAAGCTTTCAATTTAAAATTATTAATTATGAATTGATTTTTAAATAATAATAATTAATTATTAATTTTTTTAGCTTTTTCCCAATTTAGAGTTAACTTAATAATATTTTCGGGTTCTAAACTAATTTCGTGGAAATTTCTACTTCGAGTGTTTTCTGCTTAAAATATAATCAAGCTTTAAGCATTTTTAATTCTAATTGAAATTTCTCAAATTTCTTACTCTCTCAGATTTGAAATTCTACAATAAATTTTTTATGATTTAATTTTAATAAATTTCTTTACAATATCCTGACTTTCAGTGAGTATTGTTTATTGAATTTCGCTGCACTCTTAATACGTAAATTAAAAAATATTTCGATTGATAAATATTAACAAGTTCTTAAGGATTAAAATATTGTAATTATTATAAGAGCTTCAAATGTAAGAGATTATTCCACTTTGGCCCCTATTCAATTAGAGATATTTTCAACTTCTTATTGCTTCTAATTTCAAATTATCCCACTTTCAACGTCCCCGATTTATTAATCTTTCAATTGAGAGTATTTTTGAAGTAAATTTTTATCTAATTTTGTTACTTTTGAATCACTTTCGACCTGAAAATTTTTTATTTCTTAAGCAACCATTATGACGAAGGACAAATACAAAATTTTTCAATTTCCAATTGTTAAATTTAAGTTTGAGATTATTTATTCACAGTGTATTAATGATAATAATGCGAAACATTGAACGTCTCAGTATGGAAATGTTTCAGTTTTTAGTAATTTTTCAATTTGGGTTTGTTTAAATTTTAATACTTCAAGCTTTAAACTATCAAATTTTCAAAAGATTCCATTTTGAATAATGTTTCAATGTTGAACAGTATACATTGATCTTCGTTATACAATAAGAAATGAGTAGTATACCTAGGAGAGTACAAGAGCATGCTTCTTTTCGGAGCCAAACGACAGTGAACCAGCAACTGGTCATTTGTTGACAGACGGTAATGGTTCGTGTCCGTGATAAAATGACACCAGTCGACAAGGCACATTTAAAATAAATTGAAATTTTAAATTATACATTTGGAAACTACATTACCGACTGATGATAGGGTAGAAACCTATATGGCCCACCGACATCAGGGTGAAAATTTGCATTCCTTCACGGAAACAGGATTATCTTCAGCAGGTAATATCGAAATGTAGATTAAGTTCAGTCGGTAAAGTAAGAACCTAAATTACCATAGGTCTGTAAAGCAGAAATCTAGATTTACCTGAACCGATAGCGCAGAAATCTAAATTGCCTGCAGTCTAATAAGTAGGAAGGAGAGCATCATTGGGCTAGCAAACTCTATTCTCGCTAGCACCTGTATTGCAGCAACCAGCCTTACATTAAGCCCAAAAAAGAAATATCAATTGTTCACCGTTGAAATTAATATCAACATTCCAATTTACTCTAAATGTCTACTCTTATTGGTCGCTAACAATAAATCTAATTTGAATTCCTACTTAACGAACCGAAGGTAATCTAAATTCCTACTGTACAGTCTGCAGGTAATTAGATTTCTACTTTGCCGGTTGAGGGTAATTTAGGTTCCTACTTTGCCGGCGGAAAGTAATATAAACTTTAACCTTATCTGTTGAAGGCAATCTGGGTTCCGAGATTATCGGTTGGAGCTATTGCAAATTTCTACCTTATCTTTGCTCGTCAATGCATGTTCCTACCCTATTATCAGTATGTAATTTAAGTTCCTACTAGGTAT
Organism: Andricus grossulariae; assembly: GCA_011634705.1. NCBI lineage: Eukaryota > Metazoa > Arthropoda > Insecta > Hymenoptera > Cynipidae > Andricus > Andricus grossulariae. The sequence continues at coordinate 70,069,604 of JAABKJ010000755.1, forward strand.
CAGATTATTGTTGGTTATAAAGGGACTTATCTTAGCACGGACACGGACCATTATCCTATGTCGGTAAATAACTAGAGGCTAGTTTACTCTCTTTTAGCTCGAAACAGAACCGTGAAAGAAAAGTGACTAAAGTGATTCCTTTATTTTAAAAAGCGAATATAGTGACTTCATCTATAAAAAGTGACTAAAAAGTGATTTGAGAAGATAGTACCTAAAATTGACTGTGTGGCAGCCCTTATTATTCTTGATAGTTACTTAAAGTGCTTCTTATAGAAATTTCCTAAATGTCGCCATTTTTCTTCAAAACCTCTGTCTTCTCCCTGATTTCCAGGTTTACCCTGACCTGCAGCAACCCTGTCTAATAAACCTCTATTATTTCAATATGTGCCAAAAATATTTTCAATTATTAGTTAATTAATACTAATTTTGACGTAAAACGATTACTTCGGACAAATAATTTTTGAAGAAGACGAAAAAATCTGCCTCGGCTCGGATTTGAACCGGGAACGCCACAATCCATGAGTGGAGCGTTAACAAATTACGCCAACGAGGCCTCAGCATATCCTTTCTTGTTTTCCATAGCTACCTTTTTATAGGGGAATACTATACGTATTTCTCCACTGTGACAAATGTACCATTTTTTATCAACGTGGGTTTAATCTAATCGGACGTTAACATCTTTAGGTGTTAATAACATTTTTCAAAAAATAATTAGAATTAACCAGATTGATCAAAACAAAAAAAGATCTACTGAGGCTTCAATGGTTTCATTGCTTAAAGCTCCACTCATGGATAGTGGCGTTCCCGGTTCAAATCCGGGCTGAGGCAGATTTTTTCTTCTTCTAAAATTATTTGTCTAAAGTAAACATTTTTTTATTAATTAATTTCAAACACAATTTTCAGGTATCTATACAAAGGATGCCTACCCGGAGAAACGCGAAACTAAATTCAGGTGATGAAGCATCAAGAGTAATGTTTTCTATAACAGCTGTTGGGATTTTTTTCGTAACATTGTGCTTGGAAGCTCATTTTTCCGCAAGTGAAAAGTATATAGGAGTGAACGTTAGTAAAAAATTTACAATTTTATATTAATTTGAAGGATCCCGGGGCATAAGGTTGTAAGTGACAAAACTCGAATTTCACAGGAGACACAAGAAACTGTCTATCTTTAATGCAATCAGATGCATTATAATTAGATAGTTTTTTTATAGCAAAAGAACTGCTTAAAAATAAGCAACTATTTTTCAAAAAAAAACCCTTGTCAAAGAAGGACACGCCTCAAAAAACGCGAACTGAGCTAATAAGATCCAATAAGAAAATAAAACTATTTGTAGTACAGTGTTAATTATTTTTAATTGAAAAATCTACTATTATATTTTTGGTTCTGAATTCTTCTCTTTTGGCTGAAAATTAAATTATTTTGTTGATAAACCAATTATTATTTTTAAAATTCAACTATTTTATTTATAGTCATCTTTCTTGGTTGAAAATTCATTTACTCGGTAAAAGGTTGAACTGCTTTTTGAAAAGTTAATTTCATTGTTATAGATTCATCTCTTCAGTTGGAAATTCATTCTTTTTGATTCAAAATTATTTGTTTTACTGAAATCCATCATTTTGGCAGCAAATTCAACAACTTGGTTGAAAGTTTTAACTACTTTATTAAAAATTGATATTTTGAGTTTTGTAGCCTCCGACTTTTTTTCTCGAGACGAGGTTCGAGAGGGGCCTTGAGACGAGATTCGAGACGTGCCTCGAGACAAGAATCGAGGCGAGGCTCGAGAAGAGACCCGAGATTCAGGATGAGAAGAGGGGGAAAATTCAACTGTTTGGTAGAAAATTAACTTTCGGCTTGAATATTCATAATTTTGGGTTGAAAATAAAACCATTTTGAAGAAAATTCATCTTTTTGGTTATAATTTCAACTACTTTGTCAAAAGTTGAACTACTTCTGACAAAATTAATTTCTTTGGTTAAAAATTAATTTTTTTAACTAAAAATTTAATTATTCCATACTTGATTTAAAATGAATCTTGTAAGTTGTAAATTCGACTAATTTGGTAGAAAATTGAACTACTTGCTTGAAAATTCACATTTTTGGTTGAAAATTCAACTGTTTTGTAGAAAGTTCGTCTTTTAGACTTGCAGATTAAACAATTTGGTTCAATTTTTTTTCTTGACTAACGAATCTTTCTTGGTTGAAAATTCAACATTTTTGTTGAAAATTTGTCTTCTTGGTGGGCATATTTATCTTTGTCGATTGAAACTTCAATTATTTAGTTAACGGTTCTTGTATTTTGTCGAAAATTTGTCTATTTTGAAAGAAAATGAATCCTCTTTGTTTAAAATTCAACTTTTTTGTTGAAAATTTGTCTTTTGGTTTGAACATTTATCTTTGTATGTTGAACAATCAACTATTTGGTTAAAAGTTCCTGTATTTTGCCAAAAATTCCTCTTTTTAGTTGAATGTTTAAACTACCTTTATAAAAATTCATTTTTGTTTTTTTCGCAGCCTCGGGCTGAAAGCTTTATAGTTTCGGTCGGGTTCGTCGGATCGTCGTACTTTTTTTTCTCGAGACGAGGTTCGAGACAAGATTCGAGACAAGATTCGAGACGAGGTTTGAGGCAAGATTCGAGACGAGGTTCGAGGCAAGATTCGAGACGAGTCTCGAGAAGAGCCCCGTGATAAAACACACCTCGGAAATTTTGCACTTATGCCCTTATACCCCGGGGCCCTTCATAATATAATTATTTAAATACATTTTTTCTTTAATATAAAGTTATATGAAGTACCAAGGACCTAAATATTTTTTTTAGATTCTAATGGCACTAAATGGAATAAAGTTTCATATAAACTTATGCAGCTGGCTTGTGAGTGGTATTTTATATAGCTTGTTTTATACAACGACAATAATAATGTTGATGACAGAAGCTTTTAACAACCCAATTCTGCTTTATGGAAATTCATTTATTATTTGGATATTCCTCTTTTTCCACATTGCGCATCTTATTGCCTTCGGAATGCATATCGCTTCTTACTTTTCAAAATGTAAGTAAAAATTTGTTTAATGATAAGTTACTATTTTTACATTCGATTATTTACGTAAAATCGAAAAATCCTATCGCTTTCTATCTTCTTTGAGCAGCGTGATTTTCCCCAATAATTTATCTAAAAGTTCTAAACAGGAATCGGATTATAAACACTGTGAAGTTAGCTGACGAGCGCAGCTCGGCTCTCACGTGTGAGAGCCGAGCTGCGCTCTTCATCTAACTTCACAGTGACTCTAATCCAGTCGCTAGTTATAAATATGTATTATGCAAAAACAAAAGATAATCATTCCGCGAATGAAATTTTCTTTTTACAGCTCTAACAATGATGATTACTATTCTGATCCTGTATGGAGGAACTTCTTTGTTTCAAGCATATTTAGTAGATAGTTTTTTATATTCAATCATACCATACTTGGGAATTATTTTCCCCAACATATTGTTATTCAGAATGTTTCAAGAAATGAACATCTACGAAACACTGGGTATGATTTTTATAAATATTCTATGAAACCCATAATAGAATAATTTATCTGCAATCATAATTTTTTCAATTTTAATATATAATAATAAAAATAATTTTCAGTGATGGGAGTTCAATGGAGCAACATGTTCCAAATCGCAGATTCTTCATATTCAGCTGCTGGCAGCATTGGTGTTATGATAATATTTTCTATTATCGGTACTGCTCTACATTTCTTTTTATGTGTTCACATTCACACTATATTTCCTGGAAAATTTGGTATTCAAAAACATCCACTCTACTTTTTACAGGTGTAGAATCTGCTCAAGAATTTTTGTTAGAAAATATTTTCTAGAACTTCCAAGAATAATTTATAATATGAATTCATTTTTCTGTTAAAGAAGAAAGCAAAAGTCTACGATGAATTAGATGAAGAATTAGACGAGTTTAATTACGCCAACGATGAGGGAAAACCTTTTGAAAAAATACCCAAGGGAATCTTTACTCCTAGTATACAAATCCGTAATATTAAAAGATCGTACACAACGGATTTGTTGAATAAAAATGTTAGTATAGTAAATAGGAATAGTTTCACAGTAAATCCCAGGATATAAAAAAAATGTTGCAACCAAATTTTTGAGTTTTTGAGAAAAATGTAATAGCAGATTTTTTAACAGACAAGATTAAATTTTAGCAAAAAATATTTGGAATTTTAACCCAAGAGATGAATCATCAGCCAAAGATGAATCTTCAACTAAAATTATGAATATTCAACTTAAATAATTCAATATTTATACTTTTTTAAATAATAGTTTAAAAAATAAATAATTTAATTTTAAACCATAGATGAATCTTCAACCAAAATGATGATTCTTCAACAGAAATAGTTCAATTTTTAGTAAAACATAAAACTTTAAAAAATAAATAATTAAATTTGAAAACAAAAAGATGAATCTTCAACTAAAATGATGAATTTTCAACTGAAATACTTACATTTTTAGTAAAAAAAAACTTCAAAAATAAATAATTTAATTTTGAACCAAAGAGATGAATCTTCAACTAAAATGATGAATCCTCATATGAAATAGTTACGTTTCTAGTAAAAAAATAATACTTTAAAAAATAAATAATTTAACTTTGAACCAAAGAGATGACTCTTCAACTAAAATGATGAATCCTTAACTGAAATAGTTCAATCTTTAGCACACAAAAAATGCTTTACAAAATGAATAATTTAATTTTGAACCAAAGAGATGAATCTTCAACTAAAATGATAAATCTTCAACAGGAATAATTCAATTTTCAAAAAATACTTGACAAACAAATTAAATTTTGAACCAAAGAGATGAATCTTTAACTAAAATTATGAATCTTCAACTGTAATAGTTCAATTTTTGTAAAAAAGAATACTTTTTCAAGAAAAAATTAAATTTTGAACGAAAGCGATGAATCTTCAACTAAAATGTTGAATATTCAACTGAAATAGTTCAACTTTTAACAAAAAATAATAATACTTGAAAAAATAAATAATTGAATTTTGAACCAAAGAGATGAATCTTCAACTGAAATAGTTCAATTTTTAGTAAAAACAAAATAAAACATTAAAAAATGATGAATCTTCTACTGTAATAGTATAATTTTTAGTATAAAAATTATACAAACAAAAAATCAATAATTTTCAAACCAAAGAGATGAATCTTCATCCAAAGTGATGACCCTTCAACTGAAATAGTATAATTTTCAGTAAAATAGTAATGCTTTTAAGAAAAGAATTAAATTTTGAATCAAAAAGATAAATCTTAAACTAAAATAGTTCAATTATTAGTAAAAAAAAAATAGTACTTCACAAAATAAATCATTAATCTTAAAATCAAAGAGATGAGTCTTCAACTGAAATAGTTTAATAATCAGTATTAAGAAAATAATACTTTAAAAAGTAAATCATTTTAGTTTGAACCAAAGAGATGAATCCTCAACTAAAATGATAAATCTTCAACAGGAAGAGTTCAATTTAAAACAAAATGCTTCAAAAAAATTAAATTTTGAACCAAAGAGATGAATCTTCAACCAAAGTGATGAACCTTCAACTGAAATAGTTCAATTTTCAATAAAATAGGAATGCTTTTAAAAAAAGAATTAAATTTTGAACCAAAAAGATTTTTCTTAAACTAAAAATAATGAATCTTCAACAGAAATAGTTCAATTCTTGATAAAAAATTAAACTTTAAAGAATAAATAATTAAATTTTAAACCAAAGAGATGAATCTTCAACTAAAATTATGAATCTTCAACTAAAAGTATGAATCTTCAACTGGAATAGCTGAATTCTAAACAATAAAGATGAATCTTCAACTAAAATGATAACCCTTTAACAGGAATAGTTCAATTTAAGAAAAAAACATTTTAACAAAAATGAAACTTTTAACCAAAGAGATGAATGTTTAACTAAAATGATGAATATTCAACTGTAATAGTTTAATTTTTAGTATAAAAATTATACTTGAAAAATATCATTAAATTTTAAGCCAAAGAGATGAATCTTCAACTAAAATGATGAATCTTCAACCGAAATAGTTCAATATTCAGTAGAAAGCAAATAATAATTTAAGAAATGAATAATTTAGTTTTCATCCAAACAGATGAATCTTCAACTAAAATGATAAATCTTCAACAGGAACAGATCAATTTAAAACAAAATACTTTTTCAAGAAATATATTTTGAACCATAGAGATGAATCTTTAGCTAAAATCATGAATCTTCAACTGTAACAGTTTAATTTTCAGTATAAAAATTATACTTTTAAAAAAATAGTTAAATTTTGAACCAAAGAGATGAATATATTCAACTAAAATGATGAATCTTCAACAGAAATAGTTTAATTTTTATTAAAACATAAAACTTTAAAAAATAAATAATTAAATTTTCAACCAAAAAGATGAATCTTCAACTAAAATGATGAATCTTCAACTGAAATAGTTCAATCTTTAGTAAAAAAAAAATACTTTACAGAATGAATAATTTAATTTTGAACCAAAGAGATGAATCTTCAACTAAAATGATAAATCTTCAACAAGAATAATTCAATTTTCAAAAAATACTTTACAAACAAATTAAATTTTGAACCAAAGAGATGAATCTTTAGCTAAAATTATGAATCTTCAACTGTAATAGTTCAATTTTTGTAAAAAAGAATACTTTTTCAAAAAATAATTAAATTTTGAACAAAAGAGATGAATCTTCAACTGAAATAGTTCAATTTTTAGTAAAAAAAATAAAACATGAAAAAATAAATTATTTACTTTTGAACCAAAGAGATGAATCTTCAACTAAAATGATGAATCTTCAACTGAAATAATTCAATATTAAGTAAAAAAATTACATTAAAAAATAAATCATTAAATTTCGAACCAAAGAGATGAATCCTTAACTAAAATGATGAATCTTCTACTCTAATAGTTTAATTTTTAGTATAAAAATTATACAAAAAAAAATCATTAATTTTCAAACCAAAGAGATGAATCTTCATCCAAAGTGATGAACCTTCAACTGAAATAGTTCAATTTTCAGTAAAATAGTAATGCTTTCAAGAAAAGAATTAAATTTTGAACCAAGAAGATGAATCTTAAACTAAAATATTTCAATCATTAGTAAAAAAAATAGTACTCCACAAAATAAATCATTAATCTTCAAATCAAAGAAATGAATCTTCAATTGAAATAGTTCAATAATCAGTAAAAAGAAAATAATACCTTGAAAAATAAATAATTTCAGTTTGAACCAAAGAGATGAATCCTTAACTAAAATGATAAATCTTCAACAGGAAGAGTTCAATTTAAAAGAAAATGCTTAAAAAAAAATTAAATTTTTAACCAAAGAGATGAATCTTTAACTAAAATTATGAATTTTCAACTGTCATAGTTTAATTTTTAGTCTAAAAATTATACTTAAAAAAAATCATTGAATTTTAAATTGAAGAGATGAATCTTCAACCAAAATTATGAATCTTCAACTGAAATAGTTCAATTATTAGTAAAAAAAACTTTAAAAATAAATTATTCAATTTTGAACCAAAGTGATGAATCTTCAACTGAAATGATGAATCCTCAACTGAAATAGTTGAATTTTTAGTGATAAAAAATATTATTTACAAAATAAATAATTTAATTTTGAACCAAAGAGATGAATCTTCAACTGAAATAATTCAATATTTAGTAAAAAAAAATTACTTTACAAAATAGATCATTCAATTTTGAACCAAAGAGATGAATCTTCAACTAAAATGATAAATCCTCAACTGAAATAGTTACATTTTTAGTAAAAAATAAAACTACAAAATAAATAATTTAATTTTGAACCAAAGAGATGACTCTTCATCTAAAATTATGAATCCTCAACTGAAATAGTTCAATCTTTAGTAAAAAACTAAAGAAAGAAATTGTCAACTAAAATGATGAATTTCGAACTTGAATAGTTCAATTTTCAGTTTAAAAAATTAATTTTTAACACCTACATTAATTATTTTTTCTAAAAGCCTTTCTGTAAATTTACCTTGTTCCGACTCCCACTTCTGGAATATGTACACTGCCGGTTAAATGTTTCAGGACACTTCTTTTTTGATGACTGATTAAGTTCTCCTAATTTTAATTGAATCAGAGGTAAAAAAATTTCTCTTTAAGGAGTTGAATGCTCTTAAAATTCTGTATAAAATGAGCCCAGGATAAAGCCAATTTGTCTATTTTTTAAGGAGATATTGCAAAAATAGTGTAAATTTCAACATTTTCTTAAATTTTCAATAACTTCCGTAATAATCAGTATTTTTTAATATTCTTGGGCTCCTTTTAAATCTAGTTTTCCACAGTATCTCAGCAGCTTTTGAGCATGAATCTTTAAAAAATCCTATTACAGTGCAAGAACTTAAAGTTGTAACAAAAAACTTGGAGAAATTGGAAAACATCTTATCTGCATGAAAATGAAACTGAATATTAAATAAATATATATTTGGAGGGACTTTCATAGAAACTTCATGGTTATGTGTTATATATATTCACCAAAATATTGTTTTTACCGAAAAGATTGTTTAAATTTTTCCAACTTTTTTGTTACAACGTTATGTTCTTGCACTGTGATATAATTTTTTTTTTTAATTTATGCTCATAAGCTTCTGAGATACTGTGGAAAAATAGCTTCAAAAGGAGCCCAAGAATATCAAAAAATAATGATTATTACGGAAGTTATTGAAAATTTAATAAAACATTGAAATTTACACATAATGGAAATTAAGAGAACTTTATCAGTCATAAAAAAAGAGGTGCCTGGAAACTTTTGACCGGCAGTGTACATTTGTACAACTTTTTAGGATCGAAAGGGAATGTCTTTGAAAATTTTGAATTTCAGATTGGGAGAAAAAAATGTACATTTTTCCTTATTGGCCTGTAAACCTAGATGGGTCTGGAAATTATTTGTTTACGATCAAAGCGTGTTTCTTGGTATTTACTGTTATTCTATTTAAACAATACCTTATTTATAACAAACAGGTTTCAGATAAATTTTCCTATTCTTAGATTGTCATATTAAAAAGTGTATTGGTTTTAGACACAGGAAGCATTAAATGGAATTTCCATAGATATTTACAAAGGCCAAATTACAACTGTGCTTGGCCACAATGGGTCTGGAAAAACTACAATGATGTCAATATTAGCAGGTATTTACAATTAGAATAAATAATGTAAAATTTACCGCATAACAAGTATAATAAAATATCGTATTTTTATCTTAAGGTTTATCTAGTCCTACTGAGGGAGTTGTACTTATAGAGGGGAAAAGTATAAGTGACTTTTTCCGAACTTTCCCAACAGATTTAAGTTTCTGTCCACAAGAAAATATGTTTTTTCCCTATCTGACTGTGATAGAACAAATGGAATTTTTTGGAATGGTAAGGGCTCATAAATATTTAGGAATAAATTTGTAAACAATTGTAAATTAGTTAATGGATTATTAAAACCATATCACCTGTTGAATACACTTGTCCTAAAAAATACTGATAATCTCCAGCATGTTAATTGTCAACCTTTAACCGTAAAATCTGGATAAATTTTTTAGCTTAAATGTGTAAATAAACCCGAGAGTGAACTAAAAATGCTGTCTTTTCACGTTGACAAATTATTGAGAAAACTAAAAATTTTTGACAAACGGAACTGTTCCACTGGTGAGTTGTCCATAAGTCAGCAAAGAAGATTGTGTCTTGGCTTGTCTTTAATAACAAGTAATGCAAAAGTAAGTTCAGTTTAGTATACATTATATTGATTATCAGCATAGCAATTATTATATTATTAGTTGAAATAATAAAGTAAATGCTTCACAGTTTATAAGATACATTTCAAATTTGAACTTCAGATTCTACTTTTCGATGAACCCACTTCTGGAATGGATGCTGAAAGCAAAAGGGATACTTGGAATATGTTACTGGTAATACTAACCGAACATGGTTCTTAGGGGCCGTCCATAGACTACGTTACCCCTTACGTTTCCAAGTTAAAAATAAATATATATAAAATGATGCACAAACTAAATCTGTCATTGCCACCGACCATTGTAATAACAATTTTTTTAAACATCCAGGAAATGAGAGGCGAAAAAACCATCTTGATCAGTACCCAGGATACAGAGGAAGCTGACATACTTAGTGACAAGATCGCAATTCTTCATTTAGGAAGGTTAAAAGGCTATGGAACCCCAATCTTTTTGAAGAAACTATACGGTTGAATTTTCCTACAAAACATATTAGAATGTTGTTAAAATGTTCCTACAACATTTCATGCTTTTCCGAAATCATTTATCTGATTATCCTAATTTCGTACAGGTCAAGGAAACATCGAAGTGACATTATCGATAACCACATGGTGTGACACAGAAATGGTTAGAAAAGAACTGAGCAAAGAAACTGAGCTTCTAAGATTAGAAGATGAAACAATGGTCTTATGTGTTCCATACACAGACCAGTTAGCGGAATCTTTAGATGAAATCGAAAGTAGAAAACGTGATCTTGGCGTGATTGCTATAAACGTCTCTCTAATTACCTTAGAACAAGTTTTTCTGAAGTAAGTTCTAATATAAAAATTGAAATCCCTTAACAGTAGCATGCTTAACATTTGAGCCGTTGGGTGCAGTAACAACTCACTTGTATTCTCAGAAGTCACTTGTTTTTCATTTATTTTTCACGTAACTTCATGAAGAATAAATGAAAAACAAGTGACTCCTGAAACTTCAAGTAGGCTGTTATTGCGCCCAACAGCTCATTTTGTAAATGTACAGACCAATCACTTTAACTGTTTTCTCCAAGGGTGACAAGAAAGGAAGAAGATGTTGATTTAACTCGACCTTTCGTAAACCTATCCTATAGGTCGAAAAACTATGAATTACTATTTCAAACTATATATGCGTTATTTGAGAAGAATTTCATAAATGCCAGAAGAAGCTTGAGTATACTTCTCTCTATTGTTCGTATATTCGGCAATGAATTAACAAAATTCGAAAAGATTCCTATCTCTGATCAATTACTATTTCTAGATGTTACTTCCGTTGATAAGTATTCTACTGATGACACTGAATTACTCTTCCCTTAATGAGACGCGCGAGTCTAGATCTTTAAACCTTGGTCTCTACAATACTCCGCAAGTTATGCTTTCTACAACTAATAAAACCCTAGGCAACAAATTGAAATTCTTGGTTGATAGGTCTGGTGGGACCGTAATTGACATAAATTCAAACCTGAATCTACGGAATGGTAAATAACCAAGTTTGGAGTATCAATACCTCCATGTTAAAAAAACGTCTTTTGGAGTGTACGTGTAAAACTCTGGTGTTGGTCGTCTAAAAGAACCAGTCTATTTTTGTAAATGGCCCCTCGTTTTAGTAGGCATACGCGAAAAACATTAGATATGTTTACTGTCCTACAGGTTAAGAATCTCCTTAACTCAACTTCTTAGGCACTGACTTTTATTACGGAATTTTCCGTAAAACTAACTGGTCAAGTATAGCGCTAGGACGAGTATTGCGGAATTTTCCGTAACGTTTAATTTAAGGAATTTCAAGAATTTAAAGATTTCAGATAATCCAGATCAAAACCATATACTAAAACGAGAGGCCAACTCAATAAACAGAGTGATTCTTTTAGACGACCAATGGCAAAGTAATTGTTTTAGACTTACACTCAGAGATGTTTCTTTTAACATGGAGGTATCAGTATTTTTTAATTAAAACAACATTTCAGAAATTCTGCAATTTTCGGAAAAGGATGTTGCTACATTCCGAAATCACCTGATAACAGCCATAGAGTTCAACACAACCGAAAAATCAGTCAACGCCAATGTTCTTTATTCAGAAACCGCATTATTTAGTATTCCTATAGGAGTGAACATCATATCAAATGTCATGATAAAATCATTAGCAGGAGATGATTACAATATCCATGTATCAGATCAATTGCTTCCAAAACTCAGAACATATCATCAGTACGAATTGGTTGCACTAACCCTTTTACTCATATGCTTTCTCTATCCGGCTGTGTCACTTTATGTGCTTCATCCAGCAAAAGAAGTCTCTTCTGGTGTTAAACATCTTCAAATAATGGCAGGGGTTTCTCCTATTACATACTGGGGTAGTCAATTCATTTTTGACTTGTTTGTCTTCTTCATTTCGGTAATGTTGTGTTTGATTGGGTTTCACTTAATGGATCTAGCCGTCGATCTGGGGCTTTTCCATGCAACCGAACTAGGTAAGATTTCGAATCACAGAAAAAGCTGTGGGTAAGAAACTTTGCATTAATTTGCGAAGTAGGGTGACAGCCAGCAGGATATCTGCGTCTGAGGTAAACTCGCCCATTACATGCAATGTTTTTTATCCCTACTTTTTTCTGTGTATTGAAAGAATTAAAATTATAAAAATAATGCGATTTCAAATTTGATTTTCTTTCAGCTGTTATGGCGCTGCTACTTATGTTGTTTGCTGTTAATGTTCTACCACTTGTGTACATATTCAGTTTCGTGAAGATGTCGAAGACTGCTCTTGTTACCCTTTTGAGCCTTGTACCTATGATTTTCCGTAAGTTTGAGTACAGTTTTAGTCATGATACTTAATATAATCAAAGTAGATGATTTTGAAAATGTTAATTTTTTAGTCTATCTATTATAAGAAATATGAGCAAAGATTTTTTAAACCATGATTATTGCAAATCCAGCACACCGGTTCTGTAATTGCTCTGTGACAAATAGGTAACAGAGTTTTATAGCAGTTGTGACGTTAAGGTGACAGAACTGTTCTACCACAAAAAGGTAACAGTGTCACATAACATTGTTAGAACTGAGTTATTTAATTTTTCGAGAACTGTGAGAAGAAACTGTTCTGTTTACAGTTTTGCTAGGCGGTGTTTCATTGTTGAACAGGCTAGGTATTGGAAATACAAATGTACAAATAAATCTTTTTTTTTTATTTTGAGATTAGCAATTTAAAAGTCTTAAATTCGGAATCTGCCATTTCTCGCGATTACATATAGCTGAGCAATAGTGGTAAAATAGTGAGATATAAATTGCAAATTAATATAAAAATACACTTATTTTCCAGTCGCCATTGAAGGACTAACATTGCTCATAGATTGGGAATCGCGTCCATATTGTGGTCCTAATGAGACCTGCGTAAGAAAACCATCTGCTTTTCTCACTTTTAGAGCGATACAAAAGAGGATATTTCAACTTATTCCACATATCAGTCTCTTTCACGGACAGGTTTCTTTTCTAACCACAGGAATTGGAAATGCCCACTGCCGATATTTGGCAAGCCATCAATCTGATCGATTGATCGAACCATTTTGTGAAGGTAGTTCAATAAGAAATTCTATATAGTGAATCCAACTTGCGTCAATCATAAACATTTATTTATATCCCATATGTAATTTATAAATAAGATAAGTGAAATATTCTTAATTAATTTTTTATTCTGTCATTTTGATAGATCTGGAGTGTTTCAATGGAACCTGTCATGAAAGCATACCCTTCTTCGGAAGAGATGCCAGATATTCAGATGCGGAAGTAGCATTGGATGAAAGTGTTGCATATTTATGCTTGACGCCATTCATATACTTTGCTATTTTAGCTGCAATAGAACTCAATCTATTGCAAAGAGTGTTGGCGAGATTGTTAAATAAAAAGCCAATAGCAAGCAATGAGGAAGTAGATGATCAAGTAAGGGAAGAGAAATACTCCGTGGGATTCGAAGTTAATAAATTAAAGTCTGAAAGTAAGTCTCTTAAAATAAGAAAATGCCATGGTATAGATTGGGTAAGTAGAATAAGTTGGCTCTCGAGGTATAGGTAAGGTCCCGAAGGATTGTGGATGTCTCACGGGATATGTCAAGTCCCTAGGGATAGATGTGGTCTTGTGGGAATGGTGTGGTCCCGAAGGATAACTGAGGCCTCATTGGATCCCTTACGAAAATATATGACAGGAAACAAATGACAAGCCTGTCATTTTTTTCCTGTAATTTTTTCCCTGTAGTTTTTTCGCGACCACAGGAGAACGACATGAAAAACGACAGGCAAAACGACAGCCGAAAAGGACTGGCCTTAATTGGCCATAACTTATAATAATATCGTCTGAACATTATAAAGTATCGAAGACTTGCAGATTTATTAGTGAACTATTTGAACATTCCTGTAAAGCTTAAAAAATCATTAGCAAAAGAAGACTATTATGGGAATTTTCATGATGAAATACTTTTTGTAACCTTGTACATTATTTTGCAAAATCTGAATAAGCAGTACCAGATTGAGATACAGAAATAAATATGATATACATTTGATATAATAGTGTTGAAGATAATGCAGAAAAGTTCAGATTTTGGACAAAATCGAGTGCAAAGCACGAGACACGTAATGAGAATGTGTTCGTTACAGCCAAAGGAGCTTTAACAAAAGAGAAGTCACAATCACGAAATTACAGTTGTGGATGATTTGACCTTTAATTTTAAAAGGTCTGGACGCAAATGTGGGTGAAATACAAAGACCGAACGCGTAGCGCGAGGTAACCACATCATCGAGCGTGAAGCGCGAGAACCAACAATCGCGCGCCATAGGCGCGCTCAAACTTGCGAGCAAAGAGAGCCGCGCGCCAAGCGCGCGATGAGAATGTGCCGCCCAGCGGGCAGATTTTTTTCTCATGGGAAACGCGTGTTAAACTTGTGTTGAAAAAAGCTTGCGAAATGAATATAATTTTTTCAAACAAAAAAAAAAAACATAATAATAACAAAAGAAAATGCATTTATTTTTTTTGTGTATTCGAACAAATTTATGGATGACATGCAGGAAATTAAAAAAAATTGCACTACCCTAGTCAAGTATGCTTTATCATGAAATTCCCCAGCCAATATTCGCAATCATGCATCCCTTGTAGATAAATTGCCAATTACTGCAGAGTGCTAAATTCGGACCCAGAACAAAACTGCCTTCAGGAACGAATAGAGCCTGTCGTCATTTCAGTATTCGGCACTCAGATATTTAGAATCTGGAGCTTTGTTGTCCAGCCCTATTGTCTACTTTCAGATTGTGTTCGGTTAGGAGCAGAATAAATAAGTTTGAATGCAGAAAGCTTGGTGCAAGGAAACTGGGAAATGTGCGCGACCTATTTCTTCGAGATATTCATCTAAAAAGTTTGCGTGAAAATTTATGCCAAGTTATATGCAGCTGGTTCGATTATGAAGAACGCGAGCTAGAGTACGTATTATCTTATAGGAATAACAGTAAAATCTAGAAACCAAAGGGTACTTTTTTCGAGCTCAAAGTGTAACCACTTCAGGATAAATTCATAAGATTTTAAAACAATTCAAGTTAAATTCCGAAGAATTCAAATGAATGGGAACAAATTGAAAACATAAAAACACTTCCATTTAATTCCGTAAAATTGGAATAAATGTAGAGGAACTTAAGGTAAACGAGAAGAATTTAAAAATATGAAAAAACTTCACTGTATTCAGTAACTTTAAAATGAGCTGAGAAAAATTCAAAAGAATTCGAAAGAATTTTATGAACTGACTAAGAATTCAAGGTGAGGTTAAGACACATCGGGATCAATTAAATAAAACCTTTTGAAAATTAAAAACAAAAATCAATCGAATTAGGTAGAATTGAGTAAATTTAGAAAAATTGAAGTGAATTGAATAAATGCAAGAAAATTCCAAAGAATTGAACGGAATTCAGGTTAAATAATTAAGAATTCAGGGTGAATTCCATAAAAATAATTTCAAATCTCTTCAAATCATTCGAACTCCATTAATTTCTAACAAAAAAATAACTAATGACAAAAAACAAGTCAAAAGATTTCAAAATTAAATTAAAATTTAAAGGAATTTAGAGGAATTTAAGGGTAACGAGAAGAATTTGATGAAATTCCTAAAATATCAAGCTGAATTATCAAAAAATCAAATAAAGTAACAAAAATTTAAAAATATGAAGAACTTCATGGAATTCAGTAAGTTTTAAATGAGCTTAGAAATATGAATAAGTTATTCAAAAGAATTTCATGAAAGTCCCACGAATTTAAAGCGAGTTTAAAAGACTTCAAGTTCAATCAAACTAAAATTTTTCAAAATCAATTGAATTGAGTAAAATTAAGTAAATTTAGAACAGTTCATAACAATTAAAAAGAATTCAGGATAAATTGATAAGAATTCAGGGCGAATTCCTAATGAAATTCAAAAAATATTTGAAAATCGCTTCAAATCTCTGAATCCCTACCAAATTCTTCTCTTCTTTGAATAAATGTGTGACACTTGCATCTAAATAACATCTAGAACATCTAGAAAATGAGCATTATAAATGAAAAAGAATGAAATCACTCGAAAAATTTTAATCTATTGAAAATGCCGTGGAATCTTTCAAAATACCCTACAATATTTCGAATTCTTTCAAATCCCATTAAATTACTGAAATCAATTAGGAATTTTTTTGTAATCATTTAAAATGACCTAAACTACATATTCCAAATCCCTTGATATCTTTTGAAATCTCTTGAAACTTTTGAAAGCTTTCGAAAATGCCAAGGACCAATGAAAAACAAATTTTTTAATTAAGAAAAATCCATTGAATTAAGTAAAATTGAGTAAATTAAAAAATTCAAGTGAATCAACTAAATTCAAGAGAATTCGAAAGAATTTAATAATTTAAAAAATAAAACTCAATTAAAAAAATATCAATTGAATTCAAAAATATGGAAAAATGATTGAATTCCGTAAGTTTTAAATGAGCTTAGCAAAATTAACAGGGCATTTAAAAGACCTCAAGTTTAATCAAACAAAAACTTTTTAAAATCAATTGAATTGACTAAAATAGAGTAAATTTAGAATAATTCAAAATAATTAAAAAGAATTCAGAATAAATTAATAAGAATTCAGGGCGAGTTCCAAATGAATTGAAAAAAAGATTTGAAAATCTCTTCAAATCTTTAAAATTTAAATCTCTCTCAATTAGAAAAAACGTTTGAAAATTTTTAACAATCCATTGAATTAAGTAAAATTGAGTAAATTTGAAAATTCAAGTAAAGTACAAAAATTCAAAGGAATTCCAAAGAATGAGAAAGAATTTAGGATAAATTATTAAAAATTGAGGGAAAAATCCAAAAACTAATTTCAAATCTCTTCAAATCTTCGATACATGTATTAAAATACATTGAGAGATTTAAAATCCCTTGAAATCATTGAAATACTCGGAAATCTGATAAATCCCGTGAAATCTTTTAAAATATCTTAAAACCTTATAGGTCTTGTAAAATCGTACCATATCTTCTGAAATTCTAGGAAACGCTTCATTCTAAAATATTTCGAACGCTTTGAAATCCCTTGAATTTAATGAAATCCATTAATAATTCCTTTGAATCTTTAAAAATATTTTTAATTCAAAGCTCTCGAAATTCCTTAAAAGAAAGAAGGGACTAATAGTGACTGTGTGGCAGCTCTGATTATTTTTTTCCAGTTACTTCTTACGAAAATTCCCTGATTTTTGCTTTTTTTTCAAAATGCCTGACGCTTGGAAGCTTTTCGATCTTATTATAAATTTAAAATAAGGTACTTTAGGGAGCTTAATTAAATATATGCATATGCTCTGAACCTGAAATTTCATCACATGCCTAATTAAAAAAAACTGTAGCGTCAATTTTCATTATTTTCTTTAATTTTTTTTCTCAATTTATGCAGAAACTCTTTTAGGCCCCGACAAAGTTTAAAGCACTGAGTGAATATACTCGCTTTCTTTTAACCCATTGAAACTGCTACTTCCTTTTGGCCTAACGATGATCCTTTTTAGCATAACGATCGCTCGCAGAAGTTTGCTGCTCTATTTTTCCTCTTTTTCTTATCACAATGCAGCTTCCAATGCAAAATGTCTCATTAAACTTTGTCTTTTATGGAAATTGTAGATTAACATTTTAATTCCTTAGAAAGTCAAGATTAACTATTTATCTATCAAATTTATCTTTTATGAAAATGTAACTAATAAGCCATTAGTCTTCAGTTTAGACCACTTCTTTGATGCATAAATCAATTTTTGGTGCCAAAAGATGTTACTAATTTATTTCACTATTCCTATCAATTTAGCTTTACAATGTATCAAAAATAAATGGGACTGGATTGCGTCAAATACTCTTATACAGAGAGATGAATTTTCAAGTTCAGTATAGTTTTACCTCAGATCTAAATTCTTAAGTTAATCAATAAAAACTTACAACAAATATTTGGAATAACTATGGGTTCATTATCACCAGCATAGCTGATATTGTAATGGAAGCACTTGAAATTGACAGTTTATCTTCACTCAGTTTTAATATACGTTTTTATGAAGGGTACGTTGATGATATTTTCATGATCATCCCTAAACAACAACTACAAGTTTTAGATATGAAAAAGAAGTAAACTTCACACTTCATATTTTCTTCGATTTTTCTATCACAATAAAAGATAATGGAACCCATCTAACAAATTGGTACCACAAAAAAACTTGGTCTGGAAGATATTTACATTTTATATCACAACATACATGGTCTCAAAAAAAAGGGATGATTTTTGGATTTATAGGTAGAGCTATTAAATTATCTTCCGTACAATTTGGACCACAGAATATCAAATTATTGCAAGAAATTTTGATTGGTAATGTATATCCACTTAGTCTGATTAATAGGTTAATTAAAATTCGAATTAATAACATTTATAATTCAGATCTGGTATTATGGATAAAAAAGCTACAATATTAAGAAAAAAGTCATTTAAGTAATTTTCGACTGTTTAAAATGTGACTGTTGTTACATTGGGAACACAGGTAGACCACACATTATAGAATTAAAGAACATCAACGTCATAATTCAAATATCGATAATATTACGGCACTTTAAAGCCATATAATTGAGACTGGTCATGATTTTGATTTTCAACATCCAAAAATTGTAGCTTGTGAAAAAGGTTTAAATAAGCATTTAACTACTGAATCTTTTGATATTAAGGAAGAAAAGAAATGTGTTAATCTCAGGTGTAATTATTCCAGACATCCAGATATCTATAGTTTATCATGCAAAATGTAATTTTAAGTAAGAATTTTATTTATAATGTATTTTTTAGTTGAGCACTTTATGATTGAGTCCATATTAATTGTCTTTAAGAATGTGCTTCTATTTTTGTTGTTATGATGATTTATAACATTTTTTAAACTTCTATTATGGATGTTATGCCACATGTCGTCCGAAACGTAACCAATTCAAACTTAAATATATGTTTTTGTATATTTGATATTTGGCAACGAAATTTTATTTATGCCCAACTAATAAATAATAATAACCTATTCGACATTTGAAAAATGAATTATTAGTTTTATATAATATTCAATTATTCAATTTATTTCACGAAAAGTGTCATCACAATGAACGTAAAATACATACATTCAATGCAACGTGGAGTTTCCTTTCGTGTCAAACTTGCTTTTAGAAGTGCTATTGAGCATCAAACTACATTCACATTCTGACTTCTGTTACAAGGTGAAACTTAGAGATGGAAGGATTTTTGAAAGAGAGTGAATATGATATTTGATATTTCCCTTTAGGGCATTCTTTTCTCGATATAAGTTTAAGGTAGAAGAATAAAGTGAGGTTCATAGGGTATGAAACGATCTCTATAAACTCGAAAGCATCCAAATGAGTTATTTTTATTAAGCTTGAATTCACTAACAAAGATGCTCTGCTTCTAACTTTAAAGTCAATTTGTCAGCGGCTTTCAAGAACAATAGCGACAAAGTTAAATTGAAGCAAACCTCCATTCTCTGTGTCAAGAATACATATACGGTTTGTAGTATCCGGAATATTCTGAGATTGAAAGGTTTAAGAGACAAGTTCATGTAAATCAATAACATTATTGATCAAACAATTTTATTTTGACGAAAAGTACCGGAATCATGCTTCAAACCCCAGAGTAGGTTTTACTGAAACCGAATTTTCCGCCAGAAGAGAATAATAGGAATAAGAAAATTTTTGTAATCTTAAGCGTTTATACGAATAATTACTTAGTACTAATCGCTTTACTATATCAATTTTGGAAAAATGCAATATTTTAGAACTCTGAGGTAAAATATATAATGTAAATTATTGTAAAAGGGATTTCAGACTTCACGGCCTAAAACGCTCTCAAAACAGAGGAAACAGGTTGATTTGAAAAAAAAGTTAATAATAAGCAGAATAAATTTATTTGAATAACATTAATGTGGGAAGAATATTTTCAAGATTTCAAGTCGAAATATATTGTATTTTCAACTAAATACTGGGATTTTTAACAACAACAAAATTTTCAACAAAATAGTTAATTTTTTTACTAGAAAATCGAGTGTTCAAGAAACTGCTTGAGTTTCAAGCCCAATTAGATGCATTTTCAAGCAAAAAGCTCATTTTCAACCGAGAAAAATGAATTCTGAACAAAAAGTTGAACTTTTAACGTAGAAATGGGAATTTTTAAACAAACAAGATGATTATTCTACCAGAAAATGAATTTCTGATCCTAATGGATGAATTTTATATTAAAGAATACGAATATTTGACAAAACAGTTCAATTTTAAAACAAAAATGATGACTTTTCAAATAAATAGTTCAATCTTCAACCAAATGATTATTTTTTCAACCAAATAGTAGCATGTGTTTTGAAACATATGTATGAATTCTGTACTAAAGATATACTAGTAGACTTTCCAATCACAACGACTTAACCCTCAGCCATAAAAAATGTATTTTCAAGCAAAAAAGATAACTTTTTCTGTCAAAATATTCATTTGAAAACAACAAACTTTTGAGAAAAAAGATGAATTCTAAACCAAAACAGGTTAAGTTTCAACCAATAGTTGTATTTTTAACGAAAGCATTTTATTATTATTAAATATTTATACATTACCGAAAAAGTCAATTGAAACCAAAATAGATGCCCTTTCAACAAAATAGTTGAATTTTAAACGAAATAGTTCAATTTTCAAAATAATGGTTGAATTTTCAACAAAATAATTAAATTTTCAACGAAATATTTAAATTTTTAACCAAAAGAGGTAAATTCCAAAACCCAAAATATAATACTATACTTTTTATGTGAAAAAAATTATATTTCAACCAAAATAATAAGACTTCTTGAGAAGATTGTTAAATTCTTAACAAAATAATTAAATTTTCAATCAAGTAGTTGAATTTTGAAGCAAAAGTGATTAACTCTGAACCCAAAGTATAATAGTAGACTTCTAAATCATAAAAATTAACAGAAGAGGTGAATTCTGGACCATCAATATGATATGACTTTGCAATTTGAAAAAAAAGCTTTCCACCTTAAAAGATGAAGTTTTAACCGAAAAAGATTGCTTTTGTACCAGAAGATTAATTTTTAATAAAGCAGTTGAATTTTCGACCAAAAAAGATGAAGCTTTAATAAAATAGTATGATTTTTAACCAAAAGAGATGAATTTTGAGCCGAAATATGATAGTAGACTTTTTAATTTATAAGAAAAATTAATTTTTACCCATAAAAGGTAAATTTTCAACCCAAAAAGATGACTTTCCTGCCAAAAGATCAATTTCCTATCAAAAAGACGAACATTCAAAAAAACAGTTAAAACCTTGACAAAAAAAAGATAACATTCGAACAGAATAGTTCATTTTTCCACAAAAAGAGACGATATTTATGGCAAAAGTAAAAAAAAGTCTGAAAAAATCCTGGTTTTCAAAAAAATTGTAGGGCATGCCCCGGATTCTTCCACTACTCAAAATACCAGGTTATTTCCCGGTTTTCCGGTCAGTGGCCATCCTGAAGTATAAATCCGATATAAAATGGAATCTAAAGATCTGCAGCTGATGAACAAACTCAAGTCACAAATCCTTAAATTACATTTCCTCGTAAGCTGCTGACAGGAAGAAGGGAAGCATAAAAAGATTTTCTCTTACAATCGCCAATGGAGCGGTCAACCGAGTCCAAATAAATGTTTTCCCAGCTTTAAAATATCGATTTCACTTGCTCCAATGCGATCCTTAAATCTGTTTTCAATCCAAAAGGAAACTTCAAGAGTTTACTTTTCGAACTAAAAAAGATAAGATTCATTTCCAGTTCAGAGGACAGTTTCAAGATTCAAGGAACAATTTTTTCTTTTTGAAAAAGTTTTCAGGATACAAAACAATCTTCTACAGCCAGCGGGGTGTTTCGCATTTAAATATATTTACGATTGCACTGAGAGAAAAAGTAATTGAAAGATTAAATCAGCTAATTTTTTTTTATTCAATTGGGAAGAATTTTTTTCTGGAGGGTAAAATCCGAGGGGTACATAACTTTGATCAAAGGAGTAGAAGAATAGACAGAAGCGAGAAGTTACTCGTTCCCTTTTCCGCCTAAACGGTTCTCCAGATTGAAGAGCTTTCGATCGATATCCACATCCAATCCAGTCTAGTGTCACACAGTCGAGGAGAGGTAGGAGGGGCAAATCTTTTTCAGTGTAATCAAGATAAAGAAAGGTCAGAATCTCGGGAAATAAGGACCACTCTTACGTATGAATATATACGTAAAGACGAAAGCAAGTTTGGTGTCGTGTACACAGTTACACATCCCACCTTCTCCGTAACGAGACTTGTTCAACTTTCTCGCTTCTATCTTTTTAAAATACGAGTAACATTTAACAAGTATGTGAATAAGGCGATGTTCGCTGGAATGGGATGTTTGTGAAAACTGGAAAACTATGAAAAGAATGGTACTTCGGTCTAATTTATGGGAGCCAGCAGCCGAAACACGTGCACGAGACTTGGAACATCAGATATCTCAAGTTTCCACACTTGTCAACAAGAGAGCTTATGTATCTGACTTCCTCTCCTAATGTAAACCAGATAAACATATCAATCACGAATAACATTTTTCGCAGTTTGCTTCTTTTATCAAAGAAAACAATGCAAGCTTTGTTTGGAAATTCGAAACATTCGGATGGTTGCGACGCAAAAAAGAATGTTTGTTGCAAAAAAAAGCGCAATTTTTTGTTTAAATCTACAATCCCTGTTCAAATTATTCAAATTGTTGATTGTTGAAGTTTGGGCATAACGAGAGATATATCAATGGTATTTAGTTCCGCCTGACAAAAATTGGCTTATTCTACTAGATCATTAATTTTAATTACATTTTGTGTCTAAGTTTTACAATTGTTTATTACCAAGTATTGATAATTAAATTTTGATCAGTATGATAGATGTTGTACAACTTCAGGCAAGCCTCACCAATATTAACTTTTTCTACTGAATTATTAATTTTTGTTTTCTGTCCTTCAATATTACATCTGTTTGTCACGAACTAATGATAATTCAACTTTCAGCATAACATGAGGTACATTTTAGTTTACTACTGGAATGGACAAAATTGAAGAATATTCATTTTGTTTAAAGCTGAATTACCAACAGTTTGCAACAAATATTTTTGTTTCTAAAAAACAGAAAACTACCAAAAGTAGGTAAATTATTCAGTAGAAAACGTCAACACTGGTGAGTAAGTACGAAAGAAAATATATCTCATTCTGCTCAAATCTAAATTAAGGTCAGTTTTCTACAAATAATTGTGATATTGAAAGAAAGAAAATTAAAGTGGAATAAAGTATTCAGTAAAACAAGTCAACACTAGAATCAGACAGAGACATGGATATTCCGTTTTCTGAAATTTGTGAAAATTTTGTTTCAATAAATTGATGAACCATTGGTGTCAAATTTCGTAAAGATACCGTTTTTATAAAACATGAATTTCGCACGTCTTTAGAATAACAATCCTCCACATTGGTTAACAATGAGATTTTTTCGGCAAGACAGTCAAATTTGTTCGTGAAGTTTGAATTATTATCATTTTTCTACAAATAATTGTGATATTGAAATTCTACAAATAAAAGTAAAATAAAACATGCAGTAGAAAAAGTCAACATTAGTCAGAGATCCTTGAACCAAAATCTAATGTTGAATTATCTCCAGATTGTGACAATCGAAAGCAAAATAAATACAAATAAATGGTTTGGTAGAACAAATCAATATAATAATTGTAATACTGAAAGATCAGCATGAAAAATAAATTATTCAGTAGAACAAGTCAGCCAGTTTTGAACTAAATTTATCTATGTCTTATTTTTCTCAAAGTTGAATTATCATCATATTGCTCAAACTAAAGTAAAATAGATTATTTAGTAGAACAAGTCAACACTATACAGACAGTGTTAAATAAAATGTATATCTATCATTGTGATTAGGTTCAAATTATTATCAGTTTTCTACAAGTAACTGTAATATTAAAATACTGCAAATAAAAGAATAAATTGCGCAGTAGAACAAGTCAAAATTAGTCAGGCACTGTCGATTCCAAGTTATCTAATATTGGATTATCTTCAGTTTGGGACAAAAGACAGCAAAATAAATTCAAATAAATGATTTATTAGAACAATTTAATATAATAATTGTAATACTGGAAAATAAACATTACAAATAAATTATTTAGTAGAGCAAGTCAGCCAGTGTTGAACTAAATTCATTTAATTCTTATTTTGCTTAAGATTAAATTATCGACAGCAATCTAAAAATAATTTTAATACTGAAAAATGAGCAAAAAAAATTATTTAGTGGAAAAAGTCAGTCAGTGTTGAAATAAATATATCTACCTCTTATATTGCTCAAGGTTGTATTACTGAAACTAAGAAAAGTAAAATAGATTATTTAGTATAAAAAGTCAATACTAAATAAAATGTACATATCTCATTGTGATTAGGTTGGAATTAATATCAGTTTCCTACAAGTAATTGTAATATTGAAAGACAGTAAATAAAAGTAAAATGAATTATCCAGTAGAACAAGTTCACATTAGTCAGACCGCGTTGAACCAAATTTATCTATATTATATCCTGCTGAAAGTTCAAGTACCTCCAGTTTGTGACAAACGACAGCAAATTGAAATAAAATAAATTACTTAGTAGAACAAATCAATATCAGTATACTGAAAAGTAAGCAAACTTACAAAAGTAAAATTAATTATTTAGTACAACGAGCCAGTATTAACATTAATCATTTGTAATTATAAATTTTGAAAATTGGAAATTTTCAGATTCGTTCGGACAAACATTTTGTTCAAGAACGAGAAAAGAAATGCCAAAGTTCGAATCGTGAAATTTCGAATTTTTGAAATTCGTAAATAAAATTTAGAAACTTCGTACATAAATATGGAAATTACATCTTCAAAAAAAAGCGGTTTAAGAAATAAATAAAGTTATATTTGCTGAAGGAATTTGAATTACTTGGATTATCACGTTACTGCATTCAAATTTATCAGAAGCGGATCTTACATAATGTATAATTATATCTACTATCTTAACGTCCCATCTTCTTAGACTCGGCCTTTTCAGTGAGCTATTATTCTGCACTGGAAGCATTGAAACAAGGGAGAAAGAGACCGAAGAAGCAGATAACCCTTGTTCTCAAGCATGCTCTTGACTCAAGATTTTTTGTAAAAACTTTGCCCAGACAACGCGTGAAACTTCAGTAACGATTTTCACACTCCCTCAAAAGCTTCGATATTGACAGTCAGTGAAATGTGAATATTTACTTCCGGTCTTTTAGAAATATTGCAACTAAATTATAAAAATTATATAGAATGTTGCAAATTAGATTTCATAAACTACTTTACCAATTTTGGGCTTTTCTTCAACCCCGCGCCCAGCCCTTGTTATCGACCAGAGATTTGTCTTCCCCTCCCCCCCCCCACCCCCCTGTTGATGTAACTTAGCTCTCTTAGTAACTTAGTTGTATTTTCAATAAAATAGTTGAATTTATCAGACAAACAGACAAATTTTTTAGATGAAAGGTAAATTTTCAACAAAAAAGTTAATTTTTGAAAAAAAATTACCTTTCAACCACGAAAGATGAATTTTCAAACAAGAAAGATGAATTTTTAACAAAACAGTTGAATTTTAGACCAAAAAGATGAAATGAATATAATAGTTGAATGCGCAACTGAAGAAGACAAATTTTTAATCGAAAGTGGAATCGTTATATTTTCCATGTAAATAATTAATTTCCAAACAAATAAAGAACGAATTTTCAGACAGTTCAATTTAAACAAAAAAGATGAATTAAAAAATAGTTTAATCCTCAAGCAAATATATGAATTTTCAAAAACGAAGATCAATTTTCTAACCAAAAAGACAAATTTTCAACAAAATACATGAATCTTCTCCCAAGTAGTTGAAATTACAACCAAGTAGTTGATTTTGTAGTAAAAATAATGACTTTTCAACGAGATTGTTGAATTCTCAACAAAAGTCAATTTTCAACAGAATAGTTTAACTATGGACCAAATAGTATAATTTCCTGCTAAACTGTTGGATTTTCAATCCGAAAAGATGAGTTTTATACAAAGCAGTTGAAATTTCAACAAAATAGTTTCGATTTTTACAAAATTGTTCAATCTTCTGTCTAAAAAGGCAAATCTTCCACAAAGCAGTTGATTTTTCTGTCGAAAAATATATGAAATTTCAACAAAAAAGTTCACTCACAAGCAAATAGTTCAATTTTCAACTAAAATTATAAACCTTCAAACAAACAAAAAAATAATTTGACAAAAGACAAAAGAAGAAACTTATAGTAGTTGATATGTTAACTAAAGAATAATTTCATTTTAAATTAAAAATAGTTGAATTCACCCAACAAAGACGAATTTTTAACAAAATAGTGATGTTTTTAACCAAAGAGATGAATTTCCAACTAAATGATGAATTGTAAAAAAAATAATTTTCAAAAAAAGAGTTCAACATTCCACCAAATGGTCAAATTTTTCACCAAGAAAGATACATTTTCACCAAAATACATGATTTCTCAACAAAATAGTTGAATTTTCAACTAAAAAATATCTATTTCTAATCAAATAATTGAATTGTTAACTAAAGAATACATTTTCAACCAAAAATTTGCCAGTAGACTTTTTAATGAAAAATACGACATGTCTCGTCGTCCCGAAATTCGCGATGAGTAGTCAAAGATTTCACCAGTTTGACTAGTCACGAAATTTCGGGACGACTAGTTCATCCCCTTTCCCAGCTTCACCAGTTTTTCTGGAGGACTAAACGCATCCATAAAAATAATTAACTTGGAGCAAAAGATAGTTGGATTTTCTGATTGGATTCTATTAATTCAGTTCGCATTTGAACGAAAAAACAAGAAGAGGCGGAAAAGGGAAAGTTTCTGAAAACAAGGGAAAAAAGAGGAATTCTTTAAAATAGGAGAAAACTGGGGATAGGCCTAGGGCGCGCGTCTGTTAGATGTCGCGCTCGATAATGTATTATTTTTGCGCTTCACGCTCGGTCATTGTATTCGCCCTATATTTTGGCATAAGACTTTTAAAATTAAAGGTCAAACCATCGAAAACTGAAATTTAGTGATTGTGAATTCTCTTTTGTTAAAGCTTCTTCGGCTTTAACGAACGCATTATCATCACGTGCCTCATGAGAAAAAAGGTTAGAAGCCAATTTTTAGATCTAATTTAGGCAAATAAATTTGGTATCAAACATTTTGTTATATCATGTGTCTTTTTTCCAGAAATTTCATTTGTTATTTGTAATGACATTTTTTACGAATAAAACAAAAACCACGGTGAATAAATGTTGTTTATTAATTTATTTTTTCTTATTTTGTGTGGTTTATACAAAAATTTTAATTTTTCCAATGTTATCTTTTACGATTAAAACCAAAACTACACGACCTATAAAAAATAGTTAACAACCAATTTTGTAGGTCCTTTTTGGATGAACAATTCTTGTCTGTTCATCTTTTTTTTATATCTTGCATAGCTTCATCGAAAAATGAACTTTTGATTTTTAATAGCATTTTTTAGCATTAAAACGAAAAATTTGTGTCTTATCAAAAAAAAATTGAGCCCTTTTTTCAGACCTGAAAACGTGTGCCAAAGCTCGATCCGATCTCATCAGTCTTTCGAAAGTCAACGTGCCCACAAACTACAGACGGATATCTTCATAAAAATCGTTTTTTCTGACTCAGGGGGGGGGGGCTCAAAACGTGGAGATTTGGTAAAAACGAAAATTATGCTGCCTTATGAAGTTTTAATATTAACATTCTGTAAGTTCTTCATAATGATCTTGTTCAGGAGCCGTTTCAATCACTCTCGATTGAAAATTTTCGCCACCAGTTTACGATTGAAACCCCGATATATACGAGGAAAAATATAGCCATAAGAGCAAATTGTAAACCACGTAACAGATGCATTCGTCAGAACAGACCGGTGTAATTCCGTAGGATTGATGCTCTCTGGACAAATGCAGCGTCCGGAAATAATATTATGAATTTGCTAGAATGCGGCGCTAAATACGAGTGTTTAATTACGAAACGTTCTCTGGATGTAATTAAAATTTCATTGGTGCGACAAAGCACGTTCGATGTTACTCTCCTGAATAATTGAACTGCCAACCCGACTTTGATGATAATAATGGATCGTAAAGAACGACCCCAATAACCTTTCTTAGAGTAAACAAGGGTTCAATTATGAACTATAAAGGCAGATTATAAGACTTGTCGTTTGTTCACGATGGAAAATTAATTCAATGGTATGGAAAACTACAGAAAACGGTACTATTAAGATATTTATTCGAAACCATCATGTTAAGAGCCTATAACGCTCCCTGAAAAGTGAGCGCTAGATAGCCCTTTAACGAACGGTATCAGCTGCTGACACGGTTATAACCGTACTGTTGACATATATATGTATAATTGTCTAGTTCCGACCGAACCGTTTTCAAATTTCGCGCCAAATGAGATTACCAATCACAGCTAAGCAGATGACAGCCACGTCAGTCGTATGTTTTCACAACCAAATATATTCGAATAAAGTATCGTACATCACTTGTTGGGTTAGACAGTACAAAAAAGATTCAACTTTTACCAAGAAAATTTGCATTTTCAACCAAATCATTTGATTTTCAAGCCAATAAGATAAATCTTTCATAAGACAACTAATATCTCGACCAAGAAAGATGACTTTTCACCCAAAAAGGTAAGTGTTCAACCCCTTTTATGTAGTTTCGGTCGGGTGTCCGTCCGTCATTATCTTTTCCAAGGAGGGGAAGTTAGGGGTAGGGAATGTAGGAAAATAGGGGAGGTAAAGTATGGGAGAGGGAAGTTTAAGAGATATAATTACCTTTTTAATATTTTCATATTTAAAAATTATTTACTTATTGTCAAAATTGAAAATCATAGTAAAAAAATTTCAATTACGAAGAATATTTATAAAAGAATTATTTTTGGTAAGAGTTCAACATTCTTCATGAAAATGATGATTTCTTTATAGGACGTGACTGGTGAATATCATTTCAATTCCTAAAATCATAGAAACCTTTTTTTTCCAGAGAACTATTTTTTGTCACGACGACTACCTTAATGTTTTTCTATGTATAGGGTGAAGTTCAAAATTACCTAATCTTCAAGTTGATTTATAAAATTCACAAAAAAGCCCTTTGTTCATTGCAAACAATTTTAGAAGAAAAACCTAATCGTAAATAATATTAAATATTTATTTTTCCACTTTAGGAAAAAGTCGTGATTTTCATTCTATTTTAATTGACCAAAGCTGATTCTCTTCCTTGAAAGGTTCTTCATAATTATATTTAACACGTTCTTATAGAAATTATTTTATTGATAAATAATACATGCAATTATTTTTGGTCATTCGTTTTTTTAATTAAACAATTTGCATCATAATATCTGAAATGAACGTGACAAATAGAATTATAAAAAGCCTTTCAAGAAATACAATGAGCTTTTATGTCGGTATCAAAATTTAATGAAAATTACGACTGTTGCCTCAAGCGGAGGAAATAACACAAATATTCGAATAACTACCTCAACTATTTTTTTTTAAATCATTGACGCTCGGGTTTCTCTTCTAAAATTCATTGAAATAATCAATGGGCCCTTTTTTGTGAATTTTATAAATCAGATTCAAGATTAGGTCATTTCTAACTGGATGGTACAACCGAAACATCCTTAAAATCCTATCTTTACGATTTGCTGCAATAATTAAGTAGAATTTTAGCTATAAAGAGATTTAAATTCGAAGCGAATATTTTTAACAACTGGATGATGTCTCAACCTTGATTAACATAAGACATTGAGGAACTATTTTCAGTCGTATTCGATCAATACCATCTTGTTCTACTAAATCATTAAATTTTACTTGATCGATGATAATTTAATGATCAGAGATTTATAGCCAGTAATGACCTTATCTACTGTGTAATTCATTTTACTTCTGTTAGTTGGCTCTTTTTCAGTATTAAAATTGTTTTTAGAAAACTGTTAATAATTTAACGTTGAGAAAAATCAGAGGTAGATTTATTTGGTACAACAGCGGCTGATCAATATTGACTTTTTCTACTGAATAATGTATTTTACCTGTTTATTTTGCTTTCTTTCAATATTACAATAATTTGTAGAAAACTGATCATTATTTAAGCTTGATCATAATTAGGTCACGTAATAATTTCAGCTTTGTCAGGGCAATAATGACTTGTTCCACTGAATAATTGATTCCCTTTGAAAAGCCTATTACTTTATATGAGCATAATTGTAAAGTACATCTATACTTCGGAATGTGGTAGTATTCAAATTATTAAATTACTAGCAATATCATATGGAGGCTACAGAGCGCGGAAAACATTGCAATGCTAATTAATGATAAAAAAATTTAAAACAAGATTACTATGATTTCAATTTAAAAATTGTACAGTTTAATCACTTGAAAAAATAATTCGAAGGGCATGATTTCATTTTTCGACCAAATTTTTTATGTTCGTTACAGATTAGTGTAGGAAGGATCATGGAAAATAGGCAATCTAATTTAAAAATATTCATTTTGTAGTGATTTTTAATTCTTTTGAATTTCTTGAAACGCTTTCAAACTCTTTCAAATCCTTTTGAATTCTTTTAACTTCCTTAAAATTTTCTTAATTTGCTCCGAATTCTCAGATTTACATATCTGGATTCATATAAATTCTGTAAATTATCTGAATCCCTTGAATTCAAGAAGTGCTATGAATTCAGAGAAGTCAGAAGACTTTAAGGAATTCAGGGAATCTTCCAAATTCTCATTCCTCTTAATATAAAACCCTTAATTTTGAAAAAATAAATCAATTTTTTTATTTTATTCATGCAAACTATGAATGTTTGATTTCAAAAGCTATAAATTTAATATTGTTCCATTTTTGAGCAATTACAAATTAAAAATTTTAGACGCTTTGAATTTGAAAATGTTCCATTCCTAACTTGTGAAATTGATTAATTTTTAGAAATTTAATATCGTTTAATATCAGCTAATATTAAATAATAGTGAAATAATATTACTATTAATTAATAATATAGTTTAATATGGGAGTCAACATGAACTATTCAAGTAATCATTGGCTTTAATTATTTTTCAACTATAAAATATAATTATTCTCAAACGATACAATTGAAAAAGATTTAAAAATTAAAGCAAACCATTGTCAATGTTTCGATCTATGTGTTCAATTCAAGATTGTTAATTTTTAACGATTCCAGTTTGAAATAATTTTGATGTTGAAAGCTTCGAGCTGAAAGCCGATTAAAATTATTTAAAAAATTTTGATTTACAGTACTGGAGTATTTAAAAAGGGGAAAGTAATAAAAATGGTATAATATTTAAAATCATTCTGACTTTTTTATATAATAAACTAACAAATATATTTATTTTTAAAACATTAGTTTTCACTTGTGTGTTTTTTAACTTTAAGTAATAAAATGAACCAATTAAGCATAACAGAAATAAAAATATAAAATCATCTCTGCAAACCAACTTCATGTTGTGAATGAATCAAGATTATTTATCTATAATTTTCTTATAAAATTTGAATTCTTGCCTACAAAAAATAACAAACGTAGTCAATTTAGAAATTTTTCATAGTTTTATAAGTGATAAGACTGTTGTGTCAGTCTAAAGTTTATCAAAATTTACAATCTACTATCTACACTTTCATTATTAAAATAGATTAGGTGTACCAATATTTTTAATTTCCGAATTATTATTGAATCTCAAAAAAAAATAAATGAAAATCAAAAACATCACTACTAGTCAACTTCATGCTGCAAAAGGAATTCAAATTTTGTAATTGTACAAAAACAAATTGTTCAAAAGAAAAATAATAATTTGAGAGGCATGGCTTTATTTTTCAATCAGAATTTTTTTATTTTTTCACAGAGTATTGTGGTAAGGATTCTGAAATTTAAAAAAGCTGCCTCAAAAACGCTTAGTTTTCAATCATTTTTCATTCTTTTAAATTTGTTTTGGACTACTTTTAAACTCTGTCAAATCGTTTGGAATTCTTTCACCTCCTTTGAAATCAATTTAATTTCTACAAATTCCCAGATACATCTCAATTAATCTCAATGGTCTGAATTCCCGGAATTCGTGAAATTTTCTAAATTCTTGGAACTCTCTAAATTCCAAGGACTTCAAAATAATTTAATGAATTCAGAGAAATTTAGAAGAATTGAAGAAATTCAAGAAATCCGACGAATTTAGCGAATTCAGAGAATTCGTAAGATTCAAAGAAATTCAGGGGATTTGAAGAATTCAAAGAATTTCAGGAATGTAGAATACTCAAGGAATTCAGGGAATTCAGAATATTAAAGGATTTCAAAGAATTCAGAGAATTTTGAACATTCAAGGAATTCCGGATATTCAAGGATTACAGAGAATTCATAGACCTGGAAAATTCAAGGAATTTAGAGAATTCAGAATGTTTAGGAAATCCAGGAGATTCCAAAAATTCAAGAAATTTCAGAAATTCAGAATATGTAAGCAATTCTGGAAATTCAAAATATTCAAGGATTTCAGGAAATTTAGAAAAATCAAAGATTTCAGGAAACTCAAGAAATTCATAGATTCTAGAGAATTCAAATATTTCTGTAAATTTTTAAGGAATTTGGAGAATTTGAGGAATTCAGAGAATTCAAAAAATTCAGAAACTGTGAGGAATTTAGAATATTCAACAAATTCAGGATATTTAGAGAATTCAGAGAAATCAAGGAATTTAGATAATTCCAAGATTTTAGAGAATTCAAAGATTTTAGTGAATTTGAGGGATTCAGAGAATTTGAAGAATTCAAAGAATTTGAAGAATTCAGAGAATTTAAGGGATTCAGATATTTCCACGCATTTAGAGAATGCAAGGAATTAAGAATATTTAAGAAATTCTGAGAATTCTGAATATTCAAGGAATTCTGAGCATTCCGACTATTCTAGGAATTCCGGGTATTAATGTTTTTCAACGAATTCAGAGAATTTCAGGGATTTCAGAGCGTTCATGAAATTCTAAATATTCCAGAATTCAGAAAATTCAACGATTTCCTTGAACGTAGGGAATTTCAGGAATTGGGGAGCGCTTAAAGAATTCAAGGAACTTCAGGAAATCAAAATATTCGAGAATTTCAAGGAATTCAGAGAAATCGAGGAATTCAAGGACTTTTCCAGGACAAAAAAAAAGTGAATTTTTTCAGGTACCTTTTTTGTAGTAAAAAAATACTTTTCACGAAATATAGTAGAATTTGTAGGTCTAGTAGAACCAAAAAAAAGTTTCATATGCGAAATTTCTTTTACAGCCTCAAACTCTGATTTTATGGTAAAAATCCCAATATCCCAAAAATTCCAATCCAAGAAAGACGAATTTTCAACAACTTGTGACAAAAAAAGAAAAAAAATTTCAACAAAGTGCATACATTTTTGGTTGTAAAATTTAATTTAAAAAAATCGAATCTTAAAAAAAATGAATTTCTAACAGAGGAGTTTAATTTTCAATCAAGTAATTGAATTTTCGACCAAAAAAGACGAATTTTCAACAACATACATAAATTTTTAACCAAATACTTGAGTTCGAAAATAAAAAAGATATATTTTTTTCCAAATAGTTGATTTTCAAAATAAAAAAGATCAATTTTCAACCAGAAATGGAAAAGTAAACTTTCTGATTTAAAAAATTAATTTTATTTTATTCTATTTTCAACAAAAAATTGAATAATATCAATCCACAATGTCGAATTTCCGGTTCAAATAGACAAATGTTCAACAAAATAGTTGAATTTCCTACCTGTAAAAATGAATTTTCAACCAAGTATTGGAATTTTGAAACCAAAAAAATCAAACCTTAACCAAAAACAGACGAATTTTCAATAAACACTTGAATTCTCAGCGCAAAATTAAATAGTTAAAATTTCAGTCAAACAAAACGAATTTTCAACAAAATATTTCAATTTTCAACCCGAGTTGAATTTTGAACAAAATATGTAAGCTTTTAACAAAATGGTTAAATTTTCAACCTACAAAGATTAATTCTCAATCAAAACGTCGAATTTTCAACAAAATACATGAATTTTCAAATAAATAGTTGAATTTCTAACTAAAAAAGAAAATTAGGAAATATTGATATTCAATTTTATATAACAATCATACAAAAAATTAGTCATACTTTTGAAAATCAAATTCCCTTACTTTAAACAAAAATTCCTGAACATTTTCAGGGGTTTCCAGGTGATTAGACACCTTGATTATTATATGCATGCACCTCCAAAAAAACGGTTTAGCAGTCCTTTTCTGTTTAGCAGATAACAAATTTGAAAACAAATTTTTTTTCTTTAAGGGAATAAAAATTCCAGGAACATGAGCAAAATTCAAGGACATTTCCAGGTTTTTTTCAGGTAGAGAAAAATTCAAGGATTTTTCCAGGCTTTCAAGGATTTCCAGTACGCTAGACACCCTGATGAAAGAAAAAAGAGAAATAAAAAAAAACAGAAGCATCTCTGCGAACCAAATACATGCTACCAGAATGTATTAGCTGCAAACAGAACCCAACTTCATGCTGGGAACACTAACTGGTCGATTATTATTATTAATAATGATAAGGTTTTATACAATGTGAAACTGAGTTTCATTTCGATGACAAATTTAATCAGTGACAGACGCAAGACTTTAAAGTGTGCGAAAAAAAATGAAAGCAGTTAATTTCCACGACCTTTAACAAAGTAAATGCACCGAAGTCAGTGGATGAACGGCGAAAGGATAGAATCGATAGAATTTTGCCAAAGCAAAAGTCTTACATCCTGTGGAGTGGAGATTGTTCGGCAAAGTAGGGCACTGCATTTGACAAGTCATAAATTCGACTAAGTGAAATGTTAAGTTAATAAAGCTCACTTGACGCTATGTCAGTAGTAATCCATTTGGAAATATGCAGCCCTCGAACTTCCTTCAGAGATCAAAAATTGTATGAACGTCACAAATTTGAAAAAATTAGTTATATATTAATGGTGATAAGGAATAAGAGGAGGTGTAATGAGATAATCAAAAATGTTTTTACTTAAATAGAATATTGTGCGCACTAAGCGCGCAATAATGACCATTTCCTTAGAAAAAAACTCGGTTCATTTTCCAACATTTTGTTATAGAGTTTACAGAAAATCGTATATGATTAGCAAAATTTGTATATGATTTACAGAAGCTTCTTCATTATAGCGAAAAAATTCCAGTAAATTCAATATGAATGACACAATTTTTTTTATTTACTTACAATTCTTAAAAATTAGCAGATTCTTTTTCCTATAACCAAAATATGTTAAGTAGCCTGTGAAATTATCTGACACCGTACCTTAAACATTTTTCGAACATTTATTAATCATAAAAAATACAATTTCAAGGTATTTCCAGATAAATTATTCATCATACTAGAACTAAATTCGACTATTTGCATTTGATTCGAATTTTCTATGGGATTCCATTTACCACGTTTAGATAAATTATATAAATTCAAGGTGTATAATGCAACATTTTATTTAATCAAGACAGACGCGTACAACAGTATTTTAATTTATATTTGATACGCACAAAATTGAGTAACTTTATTGTTAATTAACAGTAAAAGTGTTATTTTTACAGTAAATTCATTTTTTACATTTGAATAATAGTTTTGAAAATCAAAATTTATCACAAAAGTTTGATTTTAGCTAGGTCTATTAAAAATTAAAAATTTGGTTGAAAATTCATATATTTTAGTTGAAACTTAATTTATGTGCCTAAAAATTAAACTATTTTGTTGAAAATTTGTTTTCTTTTTTGTGAAAAATTAATTTTGTTAACTGAAAATTTAATTATTCCATGTTTGGTTTAACATTCATCTTCTTTAGATAAAAATTCAGCTATTTGGTTGAAAATTTCTGTATTTTGTTAAAACTTTGTATTTTCCGGTAGAATATTAATCTTCTTGGTGACTACTTCACCTTTTTGGTTGAAAATTCGTTAACAGAAATTTAAACTATTACATTTATGTCGAACACATTTTTTTTTATAGACATATTTTAATCTTATTGCATGAAAATTCATCCGTTTGGTTGAAAATGAACTATTTTGTTGAGAATTCATCTACTTTGTTGATTTTTTTCTTTTTTAGTAGAAATTTTTTTCTTAAGTTGAAAATTCAACTATTTGGTTAAAAATGCATTTTTTTCTGGTTGAATATTTATTATTTTATTTGAAAATTAATTTCCTTGCTTAAAAATTTAACAATTTTGTTAAAAATTTGTTGATGTTAAGAATGAATTTTCTTGACTGAAAATTGAACTGTTTGGTTTAAAATTTATCATCATCAGTTGAAAATTCACCGATTTGGTTGAGAATTTCTGTATTTTGTTGAAACTTTGTCTTTTGTGGTAGAATATTTATCTTCTTGGCAACTAATACCTTTTTGGTTGAAAATTTATTTCTTTGGTGGAAAATTTAAATACTAGTTTGACAACTCCACTACAAAATTCAAAATTCTATTGAAAATTCATGTATTTTGTTAAAAATTAATCTGTTTTTGTAGAAAATTAATCTTTTTGGTAGAAAATTCAACTATTTACTTGAAAATTCAACAGTTTTCTAGAAAGCTTATTTTTTTGGTTTGACAATTTAACATTTTGGATGAAATTTACTTTTCTTTATTGTCTGAACAATCTCTCTGGCTTGAAAATTCGTCTTTTTCATTTAAAAATGTATCTCTTTTGGGAGAAAGTTCGTCATTTTTGGTTGAAAATGCAACTATTTGGTTAAAAATGATCTGTTTTGGTTGAAGATATAACTGCTTTGTTGAAAATTTGTCTTCTCGGTTCATTTCAACTGTTTCCGAATAAAAGTGAAAATCTTCTTTTGGTGTAAATATCGACCATTACATTTTTTCTCGAGAGTTCACTTTTTTGGTAGAAAATGCAACTATTTGGCTAACAAATATGTATTTTTTTAAACTTAATTCCTTTTGGCTCAAAATCGATCTTGCCTTGAAAATTCATCGTTTTGTTTAAATATTTAACTATTTAGCTGAAAATTCAACTGTTTTGTAGAAACATAATTTTTTTTGTTTGAAAATTTAACACTTTCGATGAAATTTATTTTTCTTTGTTTTCTGAACAATCTCTCTGCCTTAAAAATGCGTATTTTTTATTTAAAAATGTATCTTTTTTGGGAGAAAGTTCATCTCTTTTTTGTAAAAAATGCAACTGTTTGGTTGAAAATTATATGTTTTGGTTGAAGATTCAACTGCCTTGTTGAAAATTAGTCTTTTCGGTTCTTTTCAAGT
This sequence comes from Andricus grossulariae, assembly GCA_011634705.1. Classification (NCBI taxonomy): domain Eukaryota; kingdom Metazoa; phylum Arthropoda; class Insecta; order Hymenoptera; family Cynipidae; genus Andricus; species Andricus grossulariae. The sequence continues at coordinate 70,107,339 of JAABKJ010000755.1, forward strand.
GTTTCCAAATAAGAATGAAAATCTTCTTTCGGTGTAAATATCAACCATTACATTTTTTCTCGAGAATTCACTTTTTGGTAGAAAATTCAACTATTTGGTCAACAAATATGTATTGTTTTTAAACTTCATCTCTTTTGGCTGAAAATCGATCTTGCGTTGAAAATTCATCGTTTTGTTTGAAAATTTAACTATTTAGTTGAAAATTCAACTGTTTTGTAGAAAACTCATTTTTTTTTGGTTTGAATATTTAACATTTTGGATGAAATTCTTTTTTCTTTATTGTCTGAACAATCTCTCTGCCTTGAAAATTCGTATTTTTTATTTAAAAATGTATCTTCTTTGGGAGAAAGTTCATCTTTTTTGGTTAAAAATGCAATTGCTTGATTAAAAATTAATCTGTTTTGGTTGAAGATTCAACTGCTTTGCTGAAAATTTTTCTTTTTGGTTCATTCCAACTGTTTCCAAATAAAAATGAAAATCTCCTTTTGGTGTAAATATCAACCATTTCATTTTTTCTCGAGAATTCACTTTTTTGGTAGAACATTCAACTTCTTGGTTTAAAGTTGAAGTGCTTTCTTAATTCAGAAAAAAAAAACTTTACGTAATTTATACACGGCCCCTAATCAACCATTGTAAGGAAAAAGTGTCTGCAGTGTCATTTTTTTCGGAATAGTAAAACAATAGTGTGATAGCTCAAAAAAGTCTCGAATAGTGTCAATAGTGTGGTGAGTCGGAGGCCTTAATATGGACTCCAGCAATATCTACTATCTACGATCTTTTTTTACTGCTTGTAAATTTACCCGTCTGAAGCTCGCGACTTTTATTTCTCTGACCCCATTGCTTGTTCTAAAAGAAGGGTAAAATAATATAAATGAAAAAAATGTATCTTTAGACTACTGATCACAATGCAAGTATGAAATAATACAAATCAGAAACATTAATGCAAAACAATGTCTGTAATTGTCTGGCCAGTAGTGACTTGTTCTACTAAATGGTGTGTTATGGTCGAGAATCCTTCCTCGCAATATTATTCATATATAAATAAGCATTGCTTCGAGAAAGGAAATGAGCTTCAGAGAAATCCTACCATTTAAAAAAAGACTAACGAGTTAAGACATCTTCTTTCCTCAATTATAGAAATCGATGTTCTGCTTACTGACGTGAAAATCTGTGAGAGAAATAAAGCAAGGGAATGCTTCTCTCCAGTTTCTCTTTGTATCACTACCCAAAGATGGTGACTGTAAACGTGTCAGAAAATAATGTACTTACTGGATCAGAAGTTACTTCGACGCTGCCAGTTCCAGCCTTGGGATGTGGAAAGACGTGTCTACCCATGCGATGAAATCTTACGAGGAAAGTCAACCGAAGGGCGCAGAAGAGATCTCCAAGTGTTTTCCGGAATATTGCTATATCAATGGTGCAGAGGACACTGCCTTTAACTCTGTCCTCTCAAAGGACCCTTCGCAGCTAATGGAATATCTACGCGTGCAGGAGAAGTCATTAGCAATTTGGAGGAATCTAGTGTCAATTTTAGACAGGATTAATCCTGAGGAACTTTGTTTTGAGACTACTCAAGAAATTTCATTTCAATTTACTTCACCTTGTAGCTTTCCACTTGAAGAACTCTCAAATTAAATTGAACACTTCAAAAATAGAATTCCAGCTTCCTTTACCTTTAATTCCTCTCCTGCATCCTTTCCAAACATGCTCCCATGATTCCTCTTCTCAATCATATATTATGCATTTTCTGTTCCCTTTCTTTTAATAATACACCCCTTCCCTTAACACGTTATTCAATCCTAATTTTTTTTATTCTCTCCCCCCCCCTCCTTTTTCTAAATACTTTGGTAGTCCTTCTATTTTTATTATCTTATACCTTTTACTATATTTTGAGTCCTCAATCATCCAACATCTTTCTATGAATTACCATTCCCTGTATCTTTTTTCCAAATCTTCATAGTTTGATACAGTCCCCTCTCCTATATCTCCAGCCCTAAAAAATTACCTGCTTCCCATTTTGGTTATCCCACCGTCCTCCCTCTCCTTTCTTCTACCTCCTTCAAATACATTTTCGCTAACACTCCTTTCTTTCCCTCCTTAAGCTTCACCTCAAACTTGCATGCCCTCTTTCCCGCTCTAGTACTTAATTTATCCCTTTGCGCTTCTTCTCTCAACATATATATAAAGGCGTGTACTAGTCTACCCCTAGGAACCACCTTATATACCTATCTTGTAACCTGTCAATCTCTTCCCATTACTTCAATCCCTATATCTCTCCTCCATAGCCTAAGACCGACCCCACAGCATATCAAACAACCACATTATTTTTGTCTAATCTTCTTTTAAACTTCTTTTTCCTATTCCCCATATCTGTTTTATTACCACTGACGCTTTTTTATCCTTTATCTTATATGAGCTCTATGATGTCTATGTCTTTGCACGGTATTTCCCAAATATTTAAACACCTTTACTTCTTCTAACTTTACTCCCTCCCATCTCTCAGTCCATTTTTTCTATCCCATCTCTTCCTAAACCTCATTATATTTGTCTTCTATATATTTAAATTCAACTTTTCTTATTCAATTATTTCTCCAGTGATGTAATTAAGCCCGCAATCCCTTCTTCATCCTCTGCTATCACCACTATATCTTCTAATAACAACCGTTTCTTACTCTTCTAACAAACCAGAAACTATATTCTACTACCTTCGCTACCCGCTTTTTTTCTCTCTAAAAATGTCCGATTCTCTCTTAGTTATCCCATCTCTTATTCCCTTTTTCACCATATATTTTTTTATTTTGACACGCTCAAGTGAGTCAAACGCCTTTCTTCCTTTCAATCCTTTTATTTACCAGATCATTCAGAACATATATGTTGTCCACCACCCCGATTCCTTTCCTAACCCATGTCTGATTCGGTGGCTCTATCTTTTTTCCTCAACTACTTCCTTTAACCTCTCCGGTAAAAAAGTTAATTATAACTTATACAATGTTGGCATTAGCGACACTCCCCATATTATCTTTAAACTCCTCCGATTTGCCTTTTTTCACTATCGGTACCAGTACCCCCTCTTTCTATAACTCTGGTCACCTCTCTCCTCTCTATACTCTATTGCACATTATCCATGTCAATTCCTTTAGTTCTTTCCCTCATATTTCCAAACTTTAATTGGAATCTCATCTATACCGGGTGCCTTCCCATATTTCATTATTCCTAATACATTGGTTAGTTCTTCTTTTTTCTTCTCTTTTCTTCCTAGCCTTCTTCTCTAGCTCTCCTATCAAATCCAGAAAATAGTTTTTCCATTCTACCATCTCGATATTCTGGTTTATTCCTTGTCTTCCTTTTCTAGTCTATTGACTGCCATGCAGCATAATTTGCTCTTATTGTATTTCCTTCAGGAGCTTAAGAATCAAACTCCAAGCTTTGGCTGATTCCAATAAGGTTCTAGAGATAGGCATTGAATTCCTTCGTAGACGTCTTGCTTCCTTTCAGGAGATGCGACCAGTCATTCGTTTTGAATTGAATAAATACTCAACCTCTAACTCGCTGGACTGTAGTACCCCTATATATGTATAGGTATTATTCGAGCTGCTTGAGAGACCGTTTTGGGTTTTCTGTTCCACTGAACTGTTGAGGCACATGCTTGACCTTCAATGTCATGCCTCTTATAATTATCGGATAAAACGCTCTATTAATTTGTAACATTTTTAATATAGAATCTCATTATGAAATGAATTTTATGAAAGAAACGATTTCAATTTTAAATTAAAAAATATCAAATTCATTTATTTCAACCAAAAAAGATTAATTTTCTACCATAAAAGACGAATTTATAATCCAAAACAAGAAATTTTCAACAGAAAAAGTTGAATTTCCGATGAAAAAAATTACTTTTAACAAAATAGTTAATTTTCAACAAAATAATTGAATTTTGAACAAACTAGTTGAATTTGAACTTGCGAAGGTGAATTTTCAACCAAATGGTCGAATTTTCAAACAAAAAAGATTAAATGTCAACAAAAAATAGTTGCGTTCGCAACCAAGTTATTGAATTTTTTAGAAAGCAGTTGAATTTTCGGCAAAAAATATGACTTTTTAACAAAATATTTAAATAATTAACCAAATACTGGAATTTTGTACTTGGAAACATGAATTTTTTAACCAAACAATCGTATTTAAAAAAAAAAAATCAAACTTCGACCAAAAACAGTTGCATTTTCAAATAGAGGATAATTATTAGGGAAAAATATAATAGTTTTTAATTCATGAAAATACGAATTTTCAACAAAATAGTTAAATTTTTAATTTAATAGTTTGATTTTCAACCTAGATAGATATTTTCTGAGAAAAACAAGATACATTTTAAACAAAAGACATGACTTTTCAACGAAAAAAGATAAATTTTCAACCAAAAATAGAGAAGTTGAATTTTTGGTAAAAAATAAGAAAAAAAGAATTTTCAATAAAGTAGTAAAATTTTAAACCAAAAGTTTAAAGTTTTAACTGAAATGATGACTCCGCAACCAAAAATGAATTTTTGACAGAGAAATTCAACACTTAATAACAAAATACAAATTATACACCAAAAAGAAGAATTTTTCACAAAACAGTTGAACTTTCAACCTGAAAATATTACTTATCTACCAAGAAGACAAATTTTCTAAGAAATAGTTTAATTTTTAAACTTAAATAAATTTTCAACAAAAATTATAGATTTGCAACAAGAAAAATGAATTTTTAACAAATTGAGTCAACCTTTTACCAAGTAGTTAAATTTTCAACAAATAACGCTTTTTCAGTTAAGAAAGAAAAGTGCATCCGAATTGTTTAACTTAAAGGCAGAAGACGTATTTTCTGTCGAAATAGTTTAATTTTTGATAAGAAGATCTTAATTTTCAACCAAGCAGTTGATTTTCAATTAACAAAGTTAGTTTCTTATCAAAAAATGAATGCTCAAATAAGTGCTTCAACTTTCAATTAAGGATTTGAATTTTCAATTTAGAGAAAAATCAATTTTCAACTAAAAATGAAATGTTTAGATTTTCTGATAAATGGATTAATTTTTAACGACAACAAAATTAGCTTTCAGCAAAGTCGCTAAGTTTTCGACTAACGAGATGAGTTTTCAACGAAAATGATCAATTTTCCACTAAAATAGTTAAATTTTTAGCTTAAATAAGTCATTTTCAACCAGATGGACGATATTCCTACAAACAATTGAATTTTTATCTGAAATGATGAATCTACAACACAAATCGATTTTTTTAAACAGTGGTTCAACCTTCAACTAACTAATTAAATTTTGAACAAAAAAAAAATGTATTTTCAACGAATAATGTAATAGTAGATATTTAGCCAAAAAAGTTTTTAATTTGAAATCAAAACAGTTGAATTCAACTAAAAAAGACGAACAAAAAAAAAGTTGAATCAAACAAAGAAAGCAAAGAAGATTAATTTTAAACCAAAAATGGTATTTAACAAGAAAAGATGACATTTCTACTAGAAGAAATTAATTTTCAAACCGAAAAGACGAATTTTCAAGAAAATAGTTGAATTTCAACCAAAAAAGATTTCAGTTGAATCTTTAACACCAAAATATTAATTTATAACGAAAAAGTGAATACTCTACCCAAATAGTTGCACCTTCAACTCAAAAAGTGGAATTGAAAAAAAAAGTTGAATCTTCAACCAAACAGAATTATTTTTGAAAAAATTGTCAAATTTGCAACATAATAATAGAATATTTAACTAAAAATATCGTCAGCAGAAAGCAACTGAAGAAGAAAAGAATAACAGGCTAACAAATTAGTCACAAGAATATTATATCAGGGTTGCCGGTAACATTTTTACATAGAATATTTTATGAAAGGAATAAAGCAATTTTAAATTAAAATTAAAAAAAATTTATTCTACAATCCTTGCCTGTTTTTTAAAGTATCTCATGGAAATTCCTTGACTTTTTCAAAATTATTTTAATATCCGTGACTTCCCTGATTTCCAAGTTTTTTTCTGATCTACTAAACGTATGTTTCAAGAGTTATACCATGAAAAACTAGAAAGTTTCGAAAAGAAATTCACTTCCTCTCAAAATTAATCACTTTATCAAACTCAATGTAATTGAATAATTTACTTCCCACTGATACTGTTTTCCGCATGACCAATAATTTCCGAGTTAATCATGAAAAAAAAAGTAGAAGTCAACATAATTGCATTAGAATTTAAAAGCATTTATTCTATCATAAAAAAGGAGTTAAAAAATGCTACTGAAGTGAAAATTGCAGACTTTCTTAAAAACGTTTGTCGAGAAAACTTCTGTCCAGCTTTAAAAGCAATTATCCAAGCCATTTATGCGATAAAAAACGGCGAAAAAACCAAGTTCTCCAGCTCAACTCGACGCCGGAAGTCGCCTTCGGATAACAGAATGAAGGTGTCGAGTAATTCCTGAAAATTGTTCGTCTTCCTGGAAGAAAACCTCGTTTTCAGCGAAATTCACAAGCCAACGACTGAAGCGATTGATTAACTACGTTTCGCGGTAGACTACAGCACTGATTTTCAATCAGATGATTCAAGTTACTTTCTCTTTTTTTATTTCAATCTTTTCCTCTTCGTTCAATTACAGAGATTGTCTGGGATATTAAATTACCTGAATATTAGTGTCGCGAGTTATGCACTCAAAACGGACAACGTAACAAGTGGCATCTGTTGCATTTGTTGGTTTAAGTGCGGTGAAACTCTTGACTTCCTGGCAAACTTCCAATTGGCATCTCGTCAGTTATTGCAGAATTCAACCTTGCATCCGTTACCAGATTTTTATTATACTTTTTGCATTAATATGCGCTCGGTACGCACCATCTGACGCTGAAAGATAATAGCCCAAAATCTGGAACTGACTGGTAAACGTACCAAGTTTGTTATTTACGTTTACTTTTTTTTAAATAGGGGACTTTATGAAACACTGGAAAGTAGAGAGAGCGACTGTTTAAATCTTTTTCAATTAGGAACCGTCCATAAACTACGTTACCAATGGGGGGGGGGGGTCACGCTAAAAACAACGGTTGATAACGGAGGGAGAGGGCGGGTCAGTGGAAGTAACGTTACGAAATGAAATAACATTCAGAACGTTTCCGGATGATACATTTTAAGGAATTTCTTTTCTCTGTTTTACAGAAACATACACTTTCTCCCCCTTTTCTCTTTTCTTTTGCTTAAATGTGGACTGAATGAAGAGGTTATTTCTAGTCATGTTAATGAAATTTTCAAGATTTTCTGTTAGCCATGTTAACAAAATTCTATTAAAATGGACTACAGACGATCGGTTTCTACATATTTGTAGGTAGCGAAGAGTGGGGCTACCTGAATCACTGTTTTTCAAACAGGGTTTTTTTAAAGAAAGTGGACAAATGTTTTTATTTATTTGTAGTGAAATAAAAGAGAAAATATACATATTCAGCATACATGATTGATTGAGATTTTGATGACATTCTTTGTGAATATTATTAACATTTATTCCGAGGTTTCATTTGATCGAAGTAGCAGCAATAGTGGGGCTACTTCGATCACCCACTAAATAGATATACCTAGACCAAAAAAAAGAGATAAACAAATTGAAAATAAAATCGAATTGAAGCAGCAAACTGCACCGCAAATTAATTACAATGTAATTGACGATCATTTAAATTACACAATAGATAAACAAATCGAAAAGTAAAAATTTGAAGAAAGACAAATAAGAATTCACCAATTGTATAATGAAATGAAATAAAAATATGAAATTACGTTTAAATTTGATTTGAACTACCTGAAAAATTGTTTAAATCACACATTAGATTAACAAATTTAAAAAAATGAGTAAATTAAAACTGAACCAATCAACATTAAAAAATTCGACATCCATTCAGAATGAAGCAAGAAATGATTCAAATAATTAATGAAAATGAATTTTTAAATTGACGTAATTGTTTACCTATCCATAAATCACGTGACGCAAATTTTGACAAATGTTGAGACCCTCCCCTCCTCACTATGTGAAGCTTTTTCAAAATACATTTTCATTGGTAAAATTCAATATTGATTCAAATTGTTGGAACGGATTATCTGAAATAAAAAAACAACAAGATTTCATTATCGTATTCCTACAGGGAGTTTGCAAATAAAGAGATTTTCATTTAGACCAAAATTTATATTTTTTTGGGCCGAAAAATCGAATTTTTGGTACCTCAAAAATAAAAATCATCGCCATTTTGTTCTTAAATACAAAATTTTCAAAACCCTTTGTTTACAAACTAAGTATAAGAATATATCAATAAAATCTTGTTGGTTTCTTGATTTTAGATCATTCATTCTAGAGTTATCATGCTCACCACAAGCAATATTAAAAAAAAAACGTTTCTTGTGGCAGCGGCCTTATTTATGGCCACTGTAGTAATCAATCCCCTGTAGTCCATTTAAATAAAATTGTTTCAACATGGCTAACAAAAATCTTTAAAATCCCTTAACGTTACTAGAAAAATAACTAACATTTTTGGTTGAAAAGTCTACTATTATATTTGTGGTTCGAAATTCATCTCGTTTGGTTAAAAATCCTAGTATTTAGTAAAAAATGTATTATTTTGTTGAAAATGCAACTATTTTGTTAAAAAGTTATTACTTTTAGTCAGAAATGCAGATACTTGGTAGAAAGTTGAATTAATTTGTTGAAAATTCATTTTTTCGGTTTTAGATTCATCTCCTTGGTTGAAAATGTAACGATTTCATTTTTTGAAAATTAATCTTCTTGGTTAAAAAATCGTCTTTTGAGTTCAACTCTTCTGTTTGCAATTTTTTCATTCATAATTTCAGTAAAAATTCATCTGTTGTATTGAAAATTAAACTATTTTGTTGAAAATTCGTTTTATTTTTTGGTTCAGAAATAATTTTTTTTACTAAAATTGCAACTATTCCATTTTCAGTTAAGAATTAATATTTTTCATTAGAAATTGATCTTTTCTAGTGAGAAATTTATGTATTTTGTTAAACATTTATTATTTATGGTCGAAAATTAATCTTTTTGGTTGAAAATTCTACCATTTTGATTAAAAATGCAATGGTGAATTTTTCCAGGTACCTTTTTTTATAGTGAAAAAATACTTTTCACGAAATATAGTAGAATTTGTAGGTCTAGCAGAACTAAAAAAAAGTTTCATATGAGAAATTTCTTTCACAGCCTCAAACTCTGATTTTATAATAAAAAATCCAAATATCCCAAAAATTCCAATCTAATAATTTTTTTCTGTTAATATAATCAAAGTGAGTTCAATTCCGCGTGTAATGAACTTTTTTATTAGAATTGGTTGCAATTGACTGAGTTATCGAATTTCAAGCTAATTTACGTTAAGTTTTTAATGAACTAATTGAATTTTCAACATAAGAAATTAATTTCCAACCAAAATGATTAATTTTCTACCAAAAAAGACGAATTTTCAACGAAATACTTGATATTTTTAATAAAAAAGATAAATTTTCAACCAACCAGGTAAAATTTGAAATAAAAAAGTTAATTTTACAACAACAAAGAAAGAATTTTGATTAAAGTAATTCAATTTTCAACCAAAGTGATGAATTTGAAACTAAAATGGTGAATCTTCAACTGGAATAGTTGAATTTTCAACCGCGGAAAAGATGTATAAATTTTTAACTAAAATTGTGGAATATTCAACTAAATTGCTTGGATTAAATATTAAAAAAAACGTTAATTTGTAACAAAAAAAAAGGAATTTTCAACAAAGTACTTAAATTAGTAATTAAAAAGAATTAATTTTAAAAAAAATTTAATCAAGTAATTGAATTTTCAACCAAAATCATTAATTTTCTACCAAAAAAAAAACGAACTTTCGACCAAAGACTTGAATTTTTAGATAAAAAAGATAAACTTGCAACTAACTAGGTAAATTTTTAAAGAAAGAATCAATTTTTGAACAAAAATGAAATATTTAAATATCCGGTTTGAAAAATTAATCTTACAAAAAAAAAATAACAATTGGGTTTTCTAATGTATTATTTTCTATCTCGCAGCTCTGTTGCCCTATATCTTCACCTCCTAATAATTCTTTAGAAGAGTCTTTTAAAGCGTCTACTGTCCCGTTTATGTCATATAGCATTTCACCTTTGTTGTTTCTTATGCTCACAAACTCTGTACTTTTACTTTTGTTCATCTCTCTAAATATTAGTTTCATGGTTCCTTGGTAGTCGTTTTGTAATTTCTTCTCTTCTTCTGTTCGGATTTTATCTTCACTTTCCTCGACTGGTCGTTTAACTTTCTTCTTTTTGTGTCTGCATCACCAGATTTTCCTCCTACTACCGCCGTACCACATACTTCAATCGCAGTTTAAACAATGTTATCCCGTAATATATTCCACAGGGCTTCTACATCTTCATTATTGCTAAGCCCCTTCCAAGTTGCCTCATATATGCGTTTGTTTATCTTATTCTGACAATCTATTCGTACTTCCGGTTTCTGTAAATTTTCAATCTTTATTCGCGTTCGTTTTTTTTCTTCCTTTTCCCTCCCCGCTCTAAGTTTATTTTGGAGAATAAAAGGTAATGATCAGTATTGCATTCGGAATCCCTCATGACTCTTGTATCTGTAACTAGTTCTCTTAGTCTTCCATCCGCAATAACAAAGTCAATTATACTGCGGTTATTTTCTTTACACCAGGTGTACGTGTGGATCATTTCATATCGAAACCAAGTATTTGTAATGAATAGTCCCTTTTCTAAGCATAAGCTAGCTAACTTTTTCCCGTTATAATTTTTTCTGGGATTTCCCAAATTTACCTAGAACCCTTTCTATATCTGTATCTTGACGTTGGACGCTGACCCATCCGTTCATATCTCCTAGCAAAATTATTCTTTCACCTTGATCGGAAGTTCTAATTGTATCATTTAAAGTGTCCCAGAAGGCGTCTTTGACTTCCCTCGGGTCACTATCAACTGAAGCATAGCACGCTACGATGAATAATCTTCTGATTCCTACCTTCATTCTAGCCAACAACAATCTGGGAAATACAAAATCATGATCTTTGAGATGCTGTCTTGCTTTTTCATTCATAATTGAACCGGCCCCTTGACTACCATGTGATTCGCTACCTACTCCTGACCAGATTTAATTTAATAATTTTGTTTTGCGATTTGAAAATCATGTCCGAATTAAGAAGTGATTCGTCGTACGGTGGAGAGTCATTGTTACACCTAATTTTTCTATTATAAGTTTTCTTTGTAAAACAATTAATTCATTAGGATTAAATCTTATGAGGTACTATGGATTCAAAATAATTGTAGGTACAGATTGAAAAAATAGGGTTGGTATATAACAAACCGATCTGAGCAAATCCAAATCTATGAGGGTGCGGATTGATTTTGATTGTTGGTGTTTATGCACTAGTCTCTGATCCATTGTGATTGAAGTGCAGAATGGAAAGGATTAAAATGTGGTTTCATATTCAATCGGACTAAAGTTGATGTTTTTGAAATAATTGAGATATATTGAATGTACTCTTTGGATGAGTCTCGGATTCATCAGATTGAGCGCGCGAATTGAAAAGGATTGAAAGGTAAGTTCGAACTAAATTTTATGTTGACGCATCGATTTAAAAGCAATGAAAGTCCGTTTGGATTTGCATGAAATTCAATCGGATTAGTTTCGGAATCACTTTTATTCATTCGGACTAGTGTTGTATTCAGTCAGATTCATTAAGATTGAATTTCAAATGGTCTTACGATTTGAAAAGAATTGAAGTCACGGATTAAAAAATGGGTTAGGTATATATGAAACCCATTTAAATCAATTCAAACCTATGTAGCTGCGCATTGATGCGGAATAAAGTTGGTGTTGATGAACGGATTGAAAAGAATCAACAAGTAAGCCTTGGATCCATTCGGATTAAATTTGAGATTACGGTTATATTACGGTTTGGGAACGCCTAAAGAGAATTGAAAACTTGCTTCGGATTGTCTTGGATTAATTCAGAATGGTTTGGATATAGACAATTTTACGTGATGGTTGTAAAAACTCTCTAACAGGAAAAAAGTGAAACGTAAAGTTTGTCTAAATTATAGTTTGTCACTTTTATGTTGCCCAATTCTAGATGTAAATTTGATTCTATAATGAAAATGATGAGAGCTTTGTTCTATATTATTTTTGAGTGAAGTTCGGGTTAGTAGAGAAATTCCATCCACCCGTTGGAAAGACTCCCTGAGGTATCCTTTCTACCCGTGGTGTTTGCGGTTTGTTAGAAGGACGTAACAAATAAGGTAATCTTCCACACATATAGTCGAGTTGTTGAGGTCGAATGCTGCACTGACTCTAAAGCAGCACTAGTCCGAGATGCTCTTTCGTGCAACTTTCGAGAGTGCAAGGGGATGTGAAAGAACGAGATGAAGAAATATAAAAAAAATGATGCAGTGAAAAAAGAGCTAACTAATGAAGGAAATAATCAAGAAGGAAAATAGTAAAACAAATCTATGAAGAAACACTGCAGAGCGAACTGCAGAGTATTCAATGAGAAAATTGATTTTCATAACACATGTATGATTGCAGCCCTTTTCATTGGCTATGAAACGGGGCTAAAGTTCTACTTTTCAACCCTAGGTAGGAAAAAGATGCGTCAGAGGTGAATAATTAAAATTATCAAGCCAACAATTGATCCCATTAACAGATTGCTTGACACGATGGACCAATTCAAAGCGATAAGTTGCCATAAATCACCATAATTTACCAAAGATCAACATAAATAACCCTAAATTACAGTGAATTTCCGGAAATTTAGGAAAAGTATAGATGTTCTGAATTCCCTTAAATTTCAAAAAATTAAAAATTTTTTAAATTTCGAAGATGAAGTGGCCTTCAGCATAAATCCAGACACTACAAACATAGCCAGTCAGGGCCGCGTGGTAGAATTCTATTGGATTTGGACGGATGACGCAACCTGATGCAACTAACGCGCTGAGAGTGCGGCCCTCGAGTTGTGTGTCACGCTTGACTGAGCAGCCCCTAACGCGCTGTCCGCAACACCAAATTCCGAAGCCTAATACCCTTCTAGAACTAATTTTCTAGGATTGCTGTAAACTCGGACTCCTTACTTCCAAGTTCCAGTGTATTTCAAAATTTCCAAACATGTACAAATTTCACAATTTCCAAAATTTTAGAAAATTTCTGAAATATACAATAATTATCAAAATGTCAACAAAAAAATGTTCATTATCTGTAAATTTATCATAAATTTATAAAATAAAGCATAAATTATTAAAATTTATAAATTACCCATAAATTTATAAAATTTATAAATTTACCATAAATTTATAACATTTTCATAATTCATACAAATTTCGAAAAAGCTCTAAAAATGTCTAAAAATGTCCAAAATTGTGGTAATTTATAAATTTACCATAACATTCAAAATTTTAAAACTTAAAACATTCCTGAATTTCAAAGCATATCAAATTTTACAAAACATTAAAATTTTCAAAAATCGTACAAAATTTTGGTAATTGATAAATTTACCATACTTTTCAAAATTTCAAAACTTCAAACATTCGTTAATTTCAAAACATATCAAATTTCACAAAACATTAAAATTAAAAAATTGTACAAAATTTTGGTAATGTATAAATTTACCATAAATCTACAAGCATTCATAAATTTTCTAAAGATTGCAAAATAGTCAAATTCAAAACATTATAAAAAATTTCCAAATTTCCAATACTTCAGAAATTTCAAAAACTATCAATATTGGAAACAAGTACAACAATTTCGATAATTCATAAATTTACAACATCTCTGAAATTTAAAAAATTCATAAACTTGAAAATTCCTCCTTTTCACAAATTTCTAAACATTTCGAAATTTAAAAATTTTTTAAATTTCAAAACTTTTAAAAAATGTACAAAATTGTGGGTAATTTACGAATCTACCCTAAGATTTAAAAATTTCTGGAATTGTCCTAATTTCTGAAAAGACATCAATTTCCACAAGTTGATAAACATGTCAAAATTTGAAAATTTATTAAATTTAAAAAGTATCAACATTCTTAAGACTCGAAAAGTTTCAAAAAATGTGCAAAGTTTTTGGTAATTTATTTTGCCATAAATTTACATAAGTTCTCGAATTTTCATAATATCTAAACAGTTATAAATTTCTCAACATTCCAAAACTGTAAATTTCAAAACATTAAAAAAAATGTCAAATTCTCAAAACTTTAAAAATTATAAAAATCTTAAAAGTATTAAAAGATTTATAGAATTTTTGATCATTTATACTCTTAATTTCTAAAAATTCACAAATGTTTTTGTAATTTATAAATTTACGCTAAACTTCTGAAATATGGACATTTTTGGTTTATTTATAAACCTCCATTGATTTCCAAAATTTTAGGAATTTTCTTAATTTTCCAAAAGTTTCTAAATTTATATTATAATTTTTTTGTGCGTTTTTAAAAATTTAGCCATATGAGGAGAAATCATGCCCCTGTTACAAAAATCGTCTTAAGTCATGCATTTGTTACAAAAAATGTCATATGACTAGTGTAGGGGGAATACCTGACAGTGGATAATGAACCTACAGTAGGTAATAATTAATTGAAAATACTGATTTATGTTGAATATTCTTAAGTCAATTATAAGCGAAACAAACAACGTGCTGATATATTGAAATTAGAATTAATTATTTTACGTGTATTTGTGCTTATAATTAATAATCATCTACTGTAGGTTCATTTTCTACTACAGAGTGGTCTCCTTATTTTTCAAATACTTTTGAAAAAAGTCCAGTTTCTCCCCTTTGCTGCATAATGTACATACTAATTTTGTCATATCGGAGTGACAAGGTTCTATCTCGGAAGTTGCAAACTGAAAAGTTCTATCTCGGAAAGGATGATCTGCCATACAATTTAGTTCGGAATTTGCAACCTACCAAATCTCATCGAAATAGAACCTTTAATATAAATATTTCAATATAAAACCTTATTAATTATTTTTTTTTAGTACCAAGCCTTAGAATTATTGAACAATTGGTTTATCTTTGATTGCTATATTTTTTTTGATCAGATGTTTCACCAATAAAGTTTGTCAAATATTATCCTTTGAATTTAGAATGTATAAGGTATTATTTAATCTGTTCAACTCTTTAAATGAAAACATATTAATCAACAGGATTTCCAATATAATAAAATATTTTGTTTATAAGCAGTGAAGCACAAGTATTTTTAAAGTAATTGGAAACGAACTCTTTTAAATTATTCAGAATGTCAAAAGAACATTTCCGGAAAAATAAATATGAGAATTGTCGTGGATCGCAAATTAAATGGAGAAGAAGGAAAAAATGAAAAAGCTTATATAAAGAAGAAAATGTAATAAAGGGAGGAAGGAACAAAGGAAAAGAAAAGAGGATTGCGAGAAGAGAGAAGAGAGGGAGTAGCAAGTTCACGCATGCAAGATACCTGCTGGTTCTACGTGGTCGGAAAGCTGGAAATACCTGGCTCTGTATTCTGGATTTCTTCATTACTTGATCATGTATAGGGTGTCCTGAAATTCTTTAAGCATTTCCGTCATTTCCGTCCAACGAAGCATATGTCCCACCAGGCTTGGCTGGTCAAAGCTCACACTATTTTCATTTCTCCTTCTCGTTATTTTTACATCTAGAATGCAAATTCCTTTACCTTTGTGTGCGCTTGTTAGACCTCTATCTCTTTAGTGCTTTAATGTTTCCGCGCTTGCATATTAACTTTGTTCTTTGACCAGAATTATATGGCTTACAAAGTTCACTTTAACTCAGTAAGTTCGATTTTTAAACATGCATATATTAGGGTGATTCATTTTACTTGCTTCAATTTTTTTTCCATCAGAATTTGATGTACGGTGTACCAATTACAAAATACAATTAATCAATTTAAAAAGTTACTTTTTACAGAAAAATGTGAAAACAGTAAGGGTTTGTATCAGGGTGGTTCTTATTTACACTTAGTGGATTTTTTTTCAATTTTCTCTGCTCTCACCCCCCACTTATAGTCCAAATGCCAAAAACAAAAAAAAATCTTCAAATTTGAGCAAAATCGGTTAATATTTAGGGGTGGCACAAAGACCATGCAGTTTCCCACTGATTTAACATGGTTAAAAGTCAGCTTTCTGTAAATCTAATATTTAAACGCGATGCTATGTTACAAATAATTAAGTTTTTCAATATATTATTCAGAATTTGTCGGAGAATACGAACCAATCATAAATTTTGAGGTTGAATAATTTTAAGACACTCTTATGGGTCCCCAAAGAAAATTCCATTAGTGAGAAATTTTTTATTTTTATCCAATTTCATTAATCGGTAATTTAATAATACCCAGTCATTTTTAACCAATATTCAATTGTTTAAACAATTTTAATTTGATTAAATATTTGCTTTTTTCAGTTAACTCGCGAAATGAACATATTTTCTAGACTTTAGCAGTCATTTAATCAATGATAACTATCAAATAATTGTTTTAAATAATTTTACAATTATCTAAATAATAATTATTCCATATGGTTCATACATTACCTGAAAAGAGCAGAAGAAACATTTTATCTCACTGAATTTTCGACAAGTTTTAATATTTTTAGGTGCTAATTTGTTTATTATGGATACTCGTAGATGTTTAAACGATTAAGAATTTTTTCAACCATACCTTTGCATTTAAAAGAAAGTGAATTTCTATCAAAAAAGATCAATTTCTATTGAATCAGATGAATTTGTAACCAAAAGCAATTATTTTTAACCAAATAGACAAATTTTTGAGAAAATACATGGATTTTTAACCAAATAGTAAAATTTTCAAATAAAAAGATAAATTTTCAAGCTAATGGTTAAAGTTGGTACCATAAAAAGATCACATTTCAATCAAAAATGGAATAGTTGAATTTTCATTTGAAAAATTAATTTTTTACAGAAAAAACGAACTTTCTAAAATATGTTTCAATTTTCAACCGAAGAGATGAATTTCCAACTACAGTGATAAATCTTGACAAAAAAAATCAAGTTTCAATGAAATAGTTGAATCCTTAACAAAAAAAAATATTAGTAATTGTCAACCTACCAGTTGCTTTTTTAACCAAAAACGAATACATTTTTATCAGAAAAAAGAGGAATTTTCAACATAAAAGTTAATACTCAGCGAAGGAAGCTAAATTTTCAACTAAAAGGTGCAATTTTCAACCAACAAGCCGAATTTTTTATGATACAAATAATTTTTCAACAAAAAAGTTGATTTTCAACCTTTTCAATCTTTGTTTTTGTAGATAAAAACAGTTAAATTTTAAACGAAACAATTTAATTTTCAACAAAATAGTTAAATTTTGAAGAAAATAAATAAATTTCCGAATAAATAGTTGAATTTTAAAACAATTTTTGGAATTTCTTACAAAACAGTTGAAGTCTCAATTACAGTGATAAATCATCAACCAAAATAATCAATTTTTAAAAAAATAGTTCAAATTTCAACAAAATATTTGAATTTCAAATAAAAACAGTTGAATCCAACCAAAAAGATGAATTTCCAATAAAATAGTTGAACCCTTAACCAGAAGAGATTAATTTTTTACCAAACAGTTGAATTTTAACCAGGGAAGATTTTGCAATCAAGAGAGTAGAAAAATTCCATTCAAATTGTTAAATTTTCAAACTGAAAAGGAGAATTCTCTAGAAAAATGTTTGAATTTAAATCCAAAAAGATTAATTTCCAACCAATAAGTTAAATTTTCATCTAAAAAGTTGAATAACTTAAAACCGAATAATTCTCAATTAAAAATGGAATAGTTAAACTTACAGTTGAAAATGATTGATTTGTAACAATAACTAAAATCAATTTAAAACTAAAGAAGACGAATTTTCAATGCAAATTTGTTGTTTGAATTTTCAACTAAAAAAAAAAAATGTTCAGTCAAAAATAAATTAGTTCAATTTTTAGTTGAAACACTCAATTTTCCTCTAAAAAAAAGAAATAATTTATGAAAAAAAAGATATTTTTTGAACCAAATAGTAGACTTTACAACCAAAGCAAATTAATTCTGAACAAAAAATATAATAGTAGACTTTTCAATTAAAAAGAATAAACTTTCAATGAAAAATAGTTCGATGTTCTTATTGGGTTCTGTTAATTCAGTTCCCTCTTAAGCGAAAAAACGATAAAAAGGGGAAGTTTATTAAAATCAGGAGTAAAAAGTCAAATTCTTTAAAAAAGGGATGAAGAGGTGAACAAAGGAATGTATGTATTTGAATACTTTACATGTAAAATAAAATCAACAATTTTATTTTTTTCAAGCATTTCAAAATATTATTTTTGAACGGTCCTTAAGAAATCATTATCATTCTTCCAAACTATCTACCGTTACGGGATTTTCCGTAAGTTTAACCCTTTTTCTATCTCGTTCAGGGCTAATATTATGGAAAATTCCATAATAACTTGCCTTAGCGCTATATTCGACCGGGTAGTTTTACGGAAAATTTAGTAATACAAGTCAGCGACTTATTTTTCTTAAAAATAATTTCAAAAATACTCATTCAATTATTTTGAAATATGGTACCATGAAAGAGGACAATTTTATATGCATAAACATTTGATACCTGCATTATCAATGAGACATTATGTGAATAAAATTAAATAAAATAAAAATCTTTTTGTGAACAATTTGTTGACTTAGGAAGTACAACTTTGGCTTGTGTACCTCTTCGTATTTGAAACTTGTCTTCTTTTTTCAATCGCCCTAATGCATATCTTCGGATATTATCAATTGTAAATTTAGGAATGATATATTACTTGAGCATTTTTGGATTTGTGTTATCAGAATAGATCTACCCTCTTCGTGACTGACAATATAATAAGCAGAAATCAGGCTCAAATTCCCAAATGTCCAAGTGATTTCCGCAAGATCCCTTTCAGGATTTCATCCCTTGGTTTAATTTTAAGGGTGTCGAGATTTTTTACATGACTGGATTATCTCTTCAACCTGCTTTTCAGGGTGTTAAGGATGTTCAATATGAATAATACTTGTCACAATAATATGTATTTGAGGATTTTATACAGCAATTTCCAAATTCCTTCTATTCATCAATTAACTTTTTATTGATACAGTATGAGATATAGCTGTCATGCAAAAAATATAGAGCCATATAAATAATCGAATCAGAAATGTTCACATTTTGATCACATATATCTAATTTGCATACATTTCTTGATGTCATCCACAGACTTCACACTCTTTTCCCTATACCTCTGTTTTCCCATTGTTTGAAGCATTCCTCTATTTTACCTTATTTTCTAAAACCTTCCCCCTTTTTTCGTTTTTTTTTTTTTTTCTGCATGAATTCAAACCGACTAAGGAGAAATGAATAAGGAAGTCCATCTATTTTTTCTAAAAGCTAATTCTTTTTGGTTTAGTAGTCTACCAATCTATTTTCAGTTACAAACTCACCTTTATTGGTTGAAAATTAAACTGTTTGGTTGAAGATTATTTTTTTTCCGTAAAAGATTCAAATATTTCGTTGAAAATTTGTCTTTTTTTGTTAAATTCAACTATTTTTATTAATATTAAGATCTTTTTTGTACGAGCCCCTTGTAAAAGCATTCACATACACTGCACCAAGCAAATGAGAATATGGGGGAAATTATCTTTATAGCAAAAAAAAATTGTATCGCTAGACCCCACAGTCCCTCTAATGCAAAGTACGCTATTCCTTTCTTTCACTTATAATCTAAAATTGTCAAGTACACCAAAAATCCTCTTTTTGGTTCACATTCTTGTTTTCAAGGAGAGCAAAATAAAAATTATGGTGTGTATCAAGGGCGTACGGCTATTTTGGCTCGCGTGACTGCCGCCCTCGCTTCGCTCGGGCGGCAAGTTCCCGCTCGTCGAAATAGCCTGCTTCACGCCCTCGATACACAACGTACTATTCAGTACAAAATTCATATTCAAGTGTTGAAAATTAAACGGTTTTATAGAAATTTTGCCTTTTCCGTATAATAATTCATCTCTTTTGGTAACAATATTATCTATTTTGATAACAAATTCAATAACTTTGTTGACATTTTATTTCTCTCTTGAATGAAAAATCTTTCTTGGTTCAAAATTTAAATATTTGGTTGAGAATTGAAGTATTTATTTCAAAATTTAACTATTCGATAAAAATAAACTTTTTTTGTTGAAAATTCGTATTAAAGTATTCGAAATTTAATTGTTTCGTAAAAAATTCATCTTTTTGGCTTGAAAGGCCAACAATTTAGTTTAAAGTTGCTGTATTTTTTTGTACATTTGTCTTTTTCAGTAGAAGATAATTCTTCCTGGTAGAAAATTTTTGTTTCTGTTAAAAATTTAATCATTTGGTTAAAAATTTGTTTTTGTCGTTAGAAGAATAATCTTCTTGGTTCAAAATTCATCTTTTTGGTCGAGAATTACATTTTTTTTTATATCATCTTTATTGATTGAATTAATCTGGTCGCAAATTCTTTTCTTCTTTGCACAAATTAATTTTTTTAACCGGAAATTCAACTTCATCATATTTGATTAAAAATATATCTTTTTTTGTTGAAAATTCTACTGACTGACCATCACTGCCAAGGGAATAATATCCTTTGATAATGCTTTGAGTCAATGAAATATTTTCCGAACATTCCGTAAATTTATTTGAACAAAGGTATGTGATGACAATTTTCAATTTTCTAACTTCAATCAGATTTGGAAGCTGTAAATGACATCATCTTCATACTGTGTGGGAAACTCATTTAAATTTCCCGCTATTAATGCCCCGCTATTTTCATCAGAAATACTAAATTCTTTATCAAAAATATGTGTTATGTGGGTGTATGAAATTTCGTCTTTTTTGTAAAAAATTAATATTCTTGGTTAAAATTTTCTCTTTTTGTCGAAACCTACTTGTACGGTTAAAAATTTGCCATTATTGTTTGAAACTTCAACTACCTGGAGAATTTATCTACTTGTTTGAAAATTCGTTTATTTTCATTGAAAATTACTTTTTGCCTAAAAATTAAAATATCGCATCTTTGGCAGAAAATTTAACTATTTGGCTCGAAGTCCATGTATTTTGTTGAAAATTCATCTTTTTGAGGAGAAAAATAATCTTCTTTGTTGAAAATTAATTTCTTTGGTGGAGAATTCAATTATTTTGTTAAAAATTGGTCCTTTTTATTTTTTTTGGTCGATTTTTATTTATTTAATTACCTATTCAGAAATTCTTTTCTTTTCATTCAAATTAATTTTTTTAACTACAAACTTTAATATTTCATTTTTGATTGAAAACTTTTATTTTGTAGCTGAAAATTCAACTATCTGGTTGAAACTTTGTCTTTGTAGATTTAAAGGTCTGCCATTGGGTTTAAAATTCAATCACTTTATTGACAATTCAATTATTTTGTAAAAAAAAATCAACTATCTGGTTGAAGACAATATTTGCGGAAAAAAATTCAACTGTTTTTTAACATTCACCTTTTTGGATAGAAAATTAATCTTTTTTGGTAGATAAGTAGATAAGTAACATTTCATGGTTTTGGTTGAAATTTGATTTTTTCTTTTTCTTGAAAATTCGACCATTTGGTTGGAAATTCTATTATTGAGTTAAAAATTGTACTATTTGGTTGAAAATTCATGTTCTATGGCAGAAAACTCAACTAATTGCTAAAAAATCGACCTTTTTAGCTCAAAAAATTGACTCTTGTTAAAAATTTGTATTTTTATGGCTTAGATATCATCTCTTTTGGTATAAAACCTTTTTTGGTATAAAACTCATCTTTTTTTTTGTAGAAAATCTTTTTTTGTTAAAAAATTGAACTATTTGGTTTGAAATTAAATATATATTGATTCGAAGTCTGAGGAATTAAAAGCGTTTGATATTGAGTACAATATGGTATCTGCACTAATTTTATATACACAAATTCACTTCTCTGTTTTCATGAAAAACGTCCCTATTTTGCCGGTTTTCAGAGAATTTTAGACTGTAAAGTCTGCATTTACGATCCAAATTTTCATGATCTACGATTTTAGGATGTTGAGCACAGATATCTAAATTCTCGGTAAAATCCATTGAGACACTGTGTAATTCCCAGAAGGGCCCATAATGTTACATCGACCTATTGAATGGTACTTTCTTTTTCTTTCCTCTGTCTCCAAGTCTGAATTCTTTTCTTTTTCGCCTTCCTTTCTTTATGGACCTCATGCTTTCTTTGTTCTCCTCGATCTCTCTCAAAGTATTCTCCCTTCGAGAAGGCAATATCGGGTAGAATACCCTCGTAGACGAAAGAACTGCACGTAAATCCGTAATACCGTGGTGGTCCGGTCATCTCCCGTTCTAGAGAGTGATAACCGACTCGTCAGGTAGCCATCCCACGTATACGACTCACCAGAGCGCAAAACCTTAGGATAGCCCCCTGTACTCTATTTTATCCGACAAATTCGCACCAAGGCAGAGGGATTTTCTAGGCATCTCTCTTTACCCCCAGGGGAGTCTCTCGTTAATACTTCTATTTGATGTTCCGGGGGTTTAGGCACCCCTAAAGATTAACAGAATCAAGATTTTCTTTACATCCAGGTCTCTAGACTTCCATCATTTAGTAAACGGCTTTAGTCATTTAACAAATGTTTTCTTCAAGGGTTGCAGTATGGAACTAGATAACCAACACATTTACCGAAAATTATGTGTTCGGAATAAAAATTATTAAAAACTCAAATGCGCGTTTCATTTAAAGTACAGTCGAAGCTATCAATAAGGCCACTACGAATAAGGCCGCTTCACCTCATCCTTGCGTGCGCTCGCCAATACGCTTCCCCTACTTTCACGCTGACTTTGAAATTTCAGTATAGCCGCTACCAATAGTGCCGCCGTAGAAATCGCAATTTTTATGGTTTTTAGGAGAGTTTTTTTTATAATTTCCAAATATATCGATTATTGATTGTGATATTTTCATATTTAATAATGATATTCGATATTATATTTCGATAATATAAAAAGCTTTCCTAAAAAGCGTACAAATTGCGATTTCTACAGCGGCACTATTGGTAGCGGCTGACTGGAATTTCGAAGACAGCGTAAAAGTGGGGGAAGCGTCTCGGCGAGCTCGAGCAAAGATGAGGGGAAGCGGCCTTATTGATAGCTTCGACCGTATTTGATCGAAATCTTATTTTTAATAGAATAATAAAGAGTGGCAAATCAAAACTAGATGACTGCATTTGTACTTATCTCCCATATTCTTCTTTGTCCTAAGGTTTCGTAGTCCCGGGAAGAAACCCTTATAGTTTCAGCCGGATATCCGTTCGTCATATTTTTTCTACCCGGGAGAAGAAGTGGTAGATGTTGGGGAGGGGTGGAAAAGTAGGGCAAGTGAGAGGTGGGAAAGTAGGGTGAAGAAAGAGAGGAAAATTAAAGAGTGAAAAATTAAAGAAAAGAATATTGGAGTATAGGAAGTAAGGGGAGCGTTAGTATGTATAGTATGTAGTAGTATGTATGTATGTTAGTATGTCATTGGGAGCTTTAGTATGGGTGGTAAAGGGAGGAAAAGTATGGGAAGTGATCGGAGGGAATGTAGAGGAAGTAAGGGGAGGAAAGGTAGTGGAAAAAAAGTATAGAAAGTGAGGGGAGATAAAGTAGTGGAGGAAAACTAGAAAAGAGAGGGAAGAGAAATCAGGGCAGGAAAATTAGAAGGAGTAAGGGTGGTAAAGCTAGAAAGGAAAAGTAGGGGAGGTGTGGTTAGGGGAATTGATAGTACGTGATGGGAGGGGACGTAGGTGGGTGGTTGATATGGGGATGAAAGTAAGGGATAAGTGGAGGGGATGATGAGATATGATCGGATAGGATAAGATCTGGTAAGGCAGTACGCAGGATAGAAGAGGGATGAGCAAGGGGAATGATAGGGTTGAGGGAAAGGGGCGATTTGAACGAGTCAAAAAAGATATTTTTTAATTGCATAATCTCATACCTCTCCAACGTGCAACTCGATTTTATATTTGCATACTGTATAATTTGACATGGGAAACTAGCTATATTGTTTTATAGACTTTTATGCTGGTTGTTTTCCGGGGATCTGCTAATAATATAATAATCGCGTTTAGGCTTGCTTAACTGTCGCAATGAATGGAAAAAGAGCTAGAAATTAAGATTGTCTTCAATCATATAATTCAATAAGACTCATCACTGTTCATTGAAACATTTTTTAAATCAAATTTTCAATAAAATAACGTCTTTGTAAACATCTTTTTCTCTTTTTTTTTTTTTTTGCTTAATAACCTTTTCCTGACAATATTCCTCTTGCTAGAAGATTTTAAATACAGTGAAATAATAAAACACTCCTTTTTTTCAAAGAGAAATCCCTTAAATAATACAAAACGATATTTTTTGAAATTACTATCTTTGAAAATTCAACTGTTTTGGTAAAAGTTTAACTACTTTGTTCACAACTCTTTTTTTTAAATAATTTTTTTGCTGCATACGTAAATATTCCATTTTTTGTTAAAAATTGATTTTTTCTAAATTGGAAATTAAACTTCTTGGGTAAAAGTCGAACCACTTTATTAGAAAGCATTTTTTTGTTAAAGATTCATCTCTTCAGATGAAAGATCAACTCTTTGGTTGAAAATTCGTTTATTTTGTTATTCTAAAATTAATTCATTTAACTGAAAACTTAACTATTTTATTTGAAGATTTATCATCCTAATTGAAAATTAAACTACTTGAGTAGTTTTAATTTAAAATGTGAAATTAAATAAAATAAAAATAATAGTAGGTTATAAAAAAAATAATATATAAAAATAAAATATTAGAGAAAAGAAATATAAAAAATATAAGAATAAAATAAAAATATACATAAATAAAATTGATTTCAAACTAGTCTTGGTTTAAAATTAAAATTCTGAGCTGATAATATATCTTTTCAATTTTTTGTAAAAAATTCATCTTTGTTAGTTGCGAATTCGTCTACTTTTGCAGGAAGCTAATCTTGATGGATTAAAATTTTGTATCCTGTAGTTAAAAATGCAACTGGTAGATTGAAAATCAGCTTTTTCGTTGAAAATTCAACTGTTTTAGAAAAAATGTGTATTTTGTCTTGAAAGTTCAACAATTTGGATGATTTCTTTTTTGTTCAAATTTAATTTTTCAGTAAAAATCTAACTTTTCAATTTTTTGATGAAAATTGGTCTTTTTTGGTGAAAAACTAATCTTCTTGATTGGAAATTCGTGTTTTAGAGTGTTGTCGTGAAGAAAATGTTTTTTATTCGCAATCACATCATCAGTGATATTATTTTGATACATAGTATCATAGAAAAATTATTTTTTCCAGGCATCTGATTTATGGCACGACAACTAATACGAAGCGTTTTCGCACTCGACCTTTTTATATTGTATATAAAGCTTCTGAATAGCTTCTAAATATTTTAAAGATTCACAGAAAAAAGACGAGAGTCCTTTTTAAGATAACTGAAATTCGATTCTTAGTTTTAAATATTTCAAATTATTGTTTAGGTTGAAAATTCGTCTTTATGGTTAGAAAATGCATAATTTTAAAAGAAAATTCATCTTTTTTGTTAGAAATTTGACTATTTTGTCAAAAACTCTGTTTTTTTTTGTTCAAATAGAATTTTCTCTACTAAAAATTTAACTTTTCAATTTTTTTAATGAAAATTGGTCTTTTTGGTAGAAAAACAATCTTCTTCATTAAAAATTCGTGTTTTAAAATTTTTTCATAAAAAAAAAGTTTTTTATTTTCAATAAACCATTAGTGATAAGGTAAATGCACTGGTAATCGTCACTGCATCAGCTATCGTCAGACAACCCAATATTTTTTGTTTAGCAAGACTCGCTCTTGCCGCGTGTGATAAAAAATGTGATTTTCGGTAAGTTCAAATATCCTTTTTTTAAATCAGTTTAATTCTATCGTATTAATACTTGGTTGCGTACCTGACGATAACTAACGCATTTGTATAATTTAAATTTTAATCGTGAATAAAAATTGACTCCAATCAAATATCATGTAATGTAATCAAAATTGAGTTGTTCTATATATGCTTTAATCGATTAAGCCCTTTGTGAAAATAAGAATTGTGTTTTAAATACAACTATAAGCATTTTCAATTTCCAATTTGGCTTAAGGTGACGATTACTAGTGCATTTACCTTAGTATCGTTATGATACTAAAATTTTGTCGAAAGATTTTGCAACATTATACCAATTTTTAACAATTTTATCTGCCTAAAGTTTTAAAAACCAACTGAAAAAATATAAATGTTTACAAAGGTGTTTTCTTTTTCGTTCCATTATAATAAGAGCAGGTAAATATTGTACAGTCTAATTTGTGCAATCGGAAATATTTCTTATCTCTTTTATCATGGATTATTGTTAACAGCTGTTCCAGGCTGCAATATATGAAATAATGCTATCTTTTGATTAAAAAGAGTTCTGAAAAAGAGGATTTTTTGGAAAAGAACAATTCAGTTATTCCTAATATCATAATAACTCAATAAAGTGATATTAAAAGTCCGTAGTTAGCTTTCATATCACGTATTCGCATATAATTTATAATTACATGATATAAACATTCTAAAAACTTGATTAATTAAAGGAAGAAGATAATATAAGGTGACTTATAAATCATGTGTTAAAGTTAATTAATTTTTTATAGTGCTGTGGAATGTCTTCAATAACTAATTGCATACGTAATAATTAGTGTACGTGCGGCTGGGAAAGAAAGTCTATCGCACACAAGAAAGGTCATATGGGTTCAACAGTAGTGAGTTGCAGAATTTTATTGGCTGAGCGAGTTGACGAGCCTCCACGACTCTTGACTATACCACATATGCTCGTTTCCATTTTTTAAATCTAAATAATTTCATACGGAAAACTAATTTTATGAAATTTTTTAAAAACTTAATTTGGAAAAAAAAGGTTTTTAAAGATCCGTCACTGAAAAAAACTATACCAATAAAAAAAAACCACAGCTTTAGCTAAAGATGTTTGTCCATCCAAAGCTTAAGCACCATATATAATCACCTGATTTCACAAATTAAAATCTAAAAATAATTTACAATTTTACTTTACTTTTTCTGGAATGATTTGATTTTCCCAGGTAAACATATAGCATGACATCCTTACTTAACCTTTAAAAAACTGTTATAACCGTTATAAAGTATAACTGATAAGTGTAATGTGTCATTTTAATTACTACCTAGAAATTTTACTTACTCGAAATATTATTAATTATAATCCAGGATGTTATCCTGAGATTCTTATTAACCTAAAATGTTTCTCCTACAATTTTTAAATATTCCAGGTTTATACCTGAAGAATTAATTTGATCGAATCAACCTTCTTTGATGTTTTTTTTTCTACAATATTTTTTTATTTCTGCAATTTTCTGTTTTTAGAAACATTTCTACCACAGTGAATATAAATAATTTATGATTTTGTTAATTTATGAAATTGTTTTTTGAGCAAATACTTGACAAGGATACAAATTTGTATCGAAATATTTATTCATTTAACCATTTTAACGAAAATAATTTTTTGAAATTATTTTCCTTAACATAAGATTAACTATTTTAAGTCGATATAAGTGATATGTTTCCAAGTATTTTTAAACCAATTTTCAATGGTTTGAACAATAATTATTTCTTTAAGAAATTTTTTTTTCCAGTCAATCGTGAAAAATTACTATTTTTCGGACTAAATGATATGGATGATTAATTACAAAATAATTTTTTGTTTGTTTAACATATTTTACAATGGTTTAAACAATTTCTATTTGTATATTTTTATCATCAAATCGTGAAAAGTTTGTATTTTCTGGAATTAATGACATAATTAACGAATGTTAAGGGTAATATTTTTTATTGATAATATTTGTCAGTTACTTAAATAATTTTAATTTGTTTAAACCATTTTTCCCCCAGTAAATCGTGACAAGTTATTATTTTCTGGAATCAATGACGCAGTTAATTGATGTTAAGAGTGACATTTTTTTTTAAAGACAGTTTTCCGTTATTTAAAGAATTAAAATCACTTACTCCTTTTCATAGGAAAGATTTCTTCAAATCCCTTACACTATGTCGCTTATTAGTTAGTATTTTCTTATTTTAACGAAATCGACCTGAAAAAAAATAACTATCCATAACGTGACTGAAAAAAATTGTTAAAAAAATTAGGGTATAAATTCTGCGATAAGAGAATACTGTATAATAAGTGACAGTGTAAGAGATTTGAAAAAAAACCTAAAATTTCCTCCATTTTTCCTGTGAAAAGGAGCATGTGATTTTAATGGTTTAAATAATTGCAAACTGTCTTGTACAAAAATGTCACTCTTAACATTCATTACCCGCGTTATTAATTCCAGAAAATAGTAATTTTTCTAGATATAGAGAGGAGAAAATTATTGAAAAAATGAAAATTGTTTAAATAATTTCGAAATATAGTTAAAAAAATACATTACTTTCAGAATTCGTTGTTTGTGTCATTAACTCCAGAAAATCATAACTTTTCGCGAATTATAGGGGAAAAAATCGTTAAAACAAGTAAAAATTGTTTAAATAATTACCAAATATATTATGAAAGAAATATTGCTACTGAAACTTATCAACTTAATTATTTATCTTGAAATATAATAACTCTCACGATTTACAGGATGAAAAAAAAATGTTTTAAACAATTTAAAATAATTTTTAACATGCCTGGATACTTGTCCTTAATCGAATAAAAATAATTCATGTTGCAAAAATTCCAAAAAATACCTTGAGTAAACTTTAATTTACAAAAAGTTAATAACAAGTAATTTTTTTTTCCATTTCTTTGAAAACCGAGCTTTTCCCTGGTCAATAGGAAATTTCTTTTTCCGAAAAACGAACAAATTGGGGCGGATCGAGCACCCAAAATCAAAAGTCGAATAAAATATGGATTTTCAACAAAAAAGTTTATTTTCAACCAAATAGTTTAATTGTCTACCAAATTCCTGTTAAAAATTATAAAATAAGAATAAATGTATTTCTTATTGTTGTCAGCAAATGTTAAAAACAAATGCGTTGTTTAAGCAAATTTTGAGACTTTCAGTTACTTTTCTTAAAAGGAACTTTGTTATGCTTGCCAGTGATACTATAGTAAACTATATTGCCATTTTCTCGCAAGCTATAAATAAATTTTATAATGAAATGCCGAGTTTGAGCAATTTTTTAGAGTTTGAGGTACTTTTTTCACGTGTTTTGTTCAACACACCAGTTATGCTTCAGTAGACTATATTGTGATTTCATAATAGTGATTATTATTAACAAATTTTATAAACAAATGCACTGTTTGAGCAACTGTTAAGAGTTGAAGGTACTTGTTTTAGACGTGCTTTATCGGGCTTGCTTGTTAATAACGATCACTGTTATGAAATCGCAATATAGTTCACTGAAGTATAACTGGTGTGTCAGAGAAAACACATTTAAAAATAAAAGTACTTCAAAAACGACAAAATTTCTCATGCTAGTTATTGGTTTGTAAAATTTGTTTATAGCAACAAGAGATACATTTATTTTTATTTTTTAGTGTTTTTGTATTACTTGAGATTGGATTGAAAACGAAAATCATTTCATAAATATCCGAAACAATTAAGAAATCACTTATCATTATTTATAACAATACAATTGTTAATATTGAATTATTTATTCATAATAAACCATCAAGTTATGCTTCAAGAATGTTTATTTGTCGGTTACACACTAATATCAATTATATTTAATTAATAACGTGTTATTAAACAACGATATCCTAAATTTTACCATTTTTTTTTCAAATTTATGTTTAAATAAAGGTTAAAAATATTCGTTTTGAAATCGGCCTCTAGAGATCTCTTGAGAATTTAGTTACCTTTAATTTTTTTTTAAATTTGAAAACGGTTCAAAATTGTAGCCGGAATCGTAATTTGAACATTTTTTTGTCATTTCGCCCCATTGTGCGACACACAGTTGGGCAAAAAAATCCTTGCACAAACTGATTTTCAGAAGACAATATTGTCATCCGATTCGAACGTTTATTTTTTTTTATGAATTCTTATACAATTTTGCATCGAACTGCTCTTTGAGACTTAAAAAAAAGTCCTTTTTTATGTAATAACAAAAATGAAAGAAATGTTCACTTTTGAAGGTTACCGTTTTTTTAAACAAATACTTGGATTTATTACAAAATACCTAGACGAAATGAAGCACTAATTCAAATAAGATGCTCAATAGCAACGCAAATATTAAAAAATTTATTGAATTTGTTATAAGCAAATAAGTGAACGAAAATGGTCTCGTGGGCATTGGCAGCGATTTGTCACTTGGTTCGTACTAAATTTCAATAATTTATGGACAAAAAGAGTTTATAAGTTAAATTAATGAAATTTTATAAATAATTTGTTATTTTATAAACAATTATGTATATCAGTTATTCATGGTGGAATAAATCATGTGTTTTATATGGAATCAATCATATATTACTTCTCAATAAAATCTAAGTATTATATTTGGTCATCCAGTAAAAATTGATAATCGTTTAAACAACCTTAATTAACAAATGCACTATTTGGCTATATTTGGATGTATACAAACTTGGTTCATTCGACGCAATCAACTGTTAATAACTATATTCTAATTTTTTAAGGGTAACTTGATGACAATAAACAACTTTTATTCTTAACAACAATTGTTCAAAAAAATATTTATCATGTTATGTATTGATAAATCAAATTTCACTTTTTCACGAAATTAACAGCCAATAATTAAGCAATGACTTATTGCTGTGAATCGATAATATGTAATAATTGCTTAAGCATTATATGGATATTTATCAGCATTTAAACCTTGTTCTTTTAAGTTCATCAAGTGTTAATAACAAATTTCAAAACTTCTTTTAGTCACTTTGATAAAGATCCACTAATATTATTGTTATTAACAATGTTATAAACAAACTGTTTTCATCTGATGCACTTCTCAACTATGAAAATTGCGTTTTTCTTGTGGAATCTATTGAAAATTACTTGATAACAATTGATTATTTGTTTAAAAAAATGAATTATTTGGTAAAATTCTATATTGTATACTGTGTCCAGATACTTTAATGAAATTATTAATAACAATATAAATATTGCTTGAACAATCATCAAACGTTATCAATTCATAGCAAGAAGTCATTAAATAATTGGTTCTTAATTCAGTGAAAAAAGCGGAATTTTATTTATAAATTCATGAAAAGATCAACATTTATTTAAAGAGTTATTGTCAACAATGAAAATTATTAATTTTCATCGAAGTGTCTATTCTAACAAATATAGAAGTTAGTTATTTACAGTTCATTGCGACGAAAAAACTAAGATTGTACGTCTAAAAATAGTCAAATAGTGCAATCGCTGCCAATCTACACGGAACTATTTTCATTCATTTATTTACAAGAAACTCAATGAATTTTTTAATATTTACGTTACTATTGAATATCATTTTTGGATAGTTGTTTCATATTTTCTAAGTATTTTTGAATGAATCCACGTATTTGTTAAAAAGCGCTACACTTCAAAAGTCTAAATCTTTTTTTTTCATTTTTGTTATTAAATAATACGGTAATTAACATGTTTTTCAAAAATCCGCCTTGACTGTTTGATGCGGAGTGTTATCAAATTTCTTTTAAAATAAAAAACGTTTATTCGGATGACAAATGTCTTCTGGAAATAAATTTGTCCACGGATGTTATTTTTGCTCCACTTTGCGATGGATAGTATCGGACCACTAACCGGGTGACCTAATAAAAATTAGCCTTAACTGTGAAAGGTGATAGCGCCGTTCAGAAAATAGATAAAAATATTTTTGAAAAGCAGCTTGAAAGCTTATTTAATTATTCATTAATTTAGCCTTACTTTGAGTAATTTTTCCTTGAGGGTATTGAATTATTACGTAAAAAGTCAAAAATAAAATTCCGATTTTCAAGAAGTTTTTTAATTGAACTTTAACTCTTAACAGGAACTAGGGAAATGAATTTAATAGTTTGATATTTTAGGAAAGTGATCTTTAGGATTTCACCTTTCATTTGAGCCATTAACATTGAAAAGTCTTCACGGGTTCATAACATAATATTTTTTTTTGTTCGAGAATGCTAAATTTAAAATATATAACCGCCAAGAGTTGTAAGTACAAAATTCCTTAAAAAT
Source organism: Andricus grossulariae (assembly GCA_011634705.1). Taxonomy (NCBI): domain Eukaryota; kingdom Metazoa; phylum Arthropoda; class Insecta; order Hymenoptera; family Cynipidae; genus Andricus; species Andricus grossulariae. Next base: position 70,139,546 of record JAABKJ010000755.1, read on the forward strand.
AGGATTTTTTTTTGTTTTTCTCAAGTGATAATTTAATAAACATAGTGCCAAATTACTTAAACTAAGGCTTATTTACGTAGAATTTAATAAGCTTTGCAACGGTTTTTTAAAAATATTTTTATCTATATTCTGGACGAATCTATCACTATTCAAAGTCAAGGCTATTGTTCAATAGGTCACTCGGTTAATTTTCCGATACTATCCATCGGTACTGTACGTTCATTTTGTTCTATGAGAATTTCAATAATTTCAATTATTATTTATTTATTTTGTAAAGAAATCTCTGAATGCAAGTTAATTTCGTAACGAGGGCATTTCTCCATTCCAAATTAGGAAAGAATGTGAAATTAAATGAACATTATTGAAAAACAATTTTGCATTTAATACATAAGTATTGACATATCTTTCCATATATGTAAGTTTAGAAATAGTGTAAAAATATCTCAAAGTTTGTATTTGTTTAAAAGTGAAATCGACTCTTGTCTCGCTTTATATACTTAAATTAAACTAAAAATAGTTATATGATGTCAATGACTACCACACCCGATTCGGGAGACAATGAAAAAACAATAAAAAAAAGTCCCTAGAACGTTCTTCCGAGTCACAAAGCAGCAAATTGTCTTTATTAAAATAAATTGGAAGGTGCAAAACGTCAACTGCAATAATTTAGCCAGTTGACCCTATACGTAGCAACTCTTAATTGGGAGCCTAACACGCGCACTCGTCATTTACCACTTTAAAGTTTATAGAGATTTTTTACTATTTCATGAAATTTTGGAACTTTAATTTTCAATTAATTTAAAAAAGCCAAACTGAGGGGTAACCACTGTTATAATCTAATGTACACTTAGCTGTGTAATCTTATGTAATCTTGTTTAATCCCTTGTAATCTTTTGTAATCCCATGTAATATATGCAATATCTTGTAATCTCTGTAATCTTGTGTAATTCAATGTAATCACGTATAAACCAATATAACCTGGTGTAATCTTATCTAATTTTATGTCAACTTTTGTAATATTTTGACATATTAATAGATACTTTTTTAACTTTTCAAATCCTTATTAAACACGAGATTCAGCGTTTTTTGGCACTATACCAACAAATTTTGTTCGATAATTTTCCTTTCATCCTTTTTTTCTAAAAACATACTTCATTGCTTAATTTTGTTGTTGTTGTAAAGATATGGGTAACCCACCAAAAATTCAAAAAGTATACTTTTTAAAAATTATTAAAAAATTTTAACTTATTTAAAGAAACTTTCCTTAATTAATGACATTTAGTTCTCAACGATATTTGAATTTCACACGGAAAAAGAATATTTAAAAATGTGCAACTAACAATTTTTACTTTCCTAAGAATAAAAAAATATAATTTAAATTGAATTGTTTGTTCAATCGAGTAAGTGTAGAACTTAATGTAGTTGTGTCAAAAAACATATTTCTGAAAAAAGTTTCTCTATGATTTTAAGAAACAAAATAATATTAATATTGTTGCCATTTCAAATAAAAAACATGATTTTGATTAAAAAATGTTTAACACTTAGAAAAAAATTATTTTAACAATGTTTTTTGCAATTGAATTTTTTCTTAGTAACTTTTCTTACCAAGTTTTGAAAAATGCTTGAATTATAATAAATAATGGCTTATTTTCGAGGGGTAATATTCTCTACAACTCTGTTTTAAATTTTGACAGTAATTTGTTTGATCGCTGAAATCGTTCAAACAATTGTTAAATAAGAAAGCATTTTTTAAACAAACAACTATATTGGAAGATTATTGACTTATTTTAAAGACTGGAAACAGTAAAGTTGTAGGGAATGTTTTTTCCAAAAAAATAAGTAATGATTTATTAAAATTCAACCATTTCTAAAAAATGGTAAGAAGCGAAGGTAAGAAGAAATGCATTGCAAAAAATATTGTGAAAATAATTATTTTTTGTAAGTACTATATTTTTAATACAAAATTACTTTTTTTCCTTCGTAATATATGGCTGATGATATAAAATTTCAATTATTAAAATCCTAGACAATTTTTTCCAGATATCAATTTTTTGGCACGATAACAAACTTTAAAAAAAAATTTAATCAATTATATTTCTGCATCAATTATGACTTTAAATCTTTCACTTTTGTAAGTATACAATACAGTCCCTTATATTATTAGTGATTTTGATATCTCCTTTGTCAGTTGCGTTTTTCAATTTTAATCCCTTTTCATCTTGTGTATAATCTCTTGTAATCTTTTGAACTCCAACGTAATCCCTATAATCTTATGTAATCTTATGTAGTCCTATGTAATATTGTATAATCTCGTGTAACCCGATGTAATCCAATATGTAATCCTATGTAATCTTGTGTAATCCCACATGCAATCTCATGTAATCTTGTTTAATATCATGTAATCATATTTAATCTTATGTAATCATATGTAATCATATGTAGTCTTGTGTAATCTCACGTAATCTTTTAATCTAGTATATAAGAAAAATTATTCTTTTTCTTAAAGTATATAACTAATTATCTTTGCCCTGATTTACCTTTCTATAATGAATGGTTCATTCTAAAATTGTTTTATTTTAACTTTCACTAATGGCAAATTGTTAACATTTGGAGGCGTCTGTTAAACAAAATTTATTCTGATTTTTTATTTTTAAGATTTATAATTTAAAAATTTTCCATTTTAAATGTATATATTTTAAGTTTTTGAAGATCGCAAAATCTTCATTTTTCAATTGGTCTAATTTTGCAATTGTTAAATTTTTAATTGTTGTGATTAAAAAAATTTCAATTTGAAAGGTTTGAGTTTTAACTCTTCATGTTTTCTAATTTAAATTTTAGAAGTTTTAAACACGGTCATTTGGATTTTTTAATACTTAATTTGTAGAAAAGTAGCTAATTACATAAAGGTCTACAATTCAAATCGGCCAATGTCGAAGGTTTGAACTTGAAACTATTCAATTCTGAATATTGAAATTATCTTGATCTTCATTTAAATACTGCCAATTACACTTTTTTCGTTTTGTACTTTTAAGGCCTCAATAGAAAGAAATTTAAGTTTTACAATCTTTATCTGACAATTTCTCTAATTTATTTAGAACGTTTACAAATTTTACTTCCATCGTAGAAGGAACTCAACCCTTCTATTATGAATGATCGATTCTGATATTTAATTCATGTTGACCTATATAAATTAGAATTTGAAAATTTTACTGTATAAAGTCTTTTATAGCCTGTAATTGTTGAATGTAGAACATTTAAAAATAAAAAATGTAAAATTAATTAAAAACTGCTAATTTGTAACTTTTTAATTTTTAATTTTTCGACGGATGCGACATTTTTGATGTGGTGGGCTATCAAAAATGAGTTGCGCTACTGATTTTGTTCTTAAAATGAAAATTTCATTTGCAAATATCGTCCAAAGTTAAAAAAAAACGTGCGTCTCTAACAAAAAAATATCCCCTATATTTTCTCGGAAGTTAATGACATTTTCCCAATCAAACTTTTTTTTGTATCAATTGAAAATTGGATTTTTAATCACCGTATAAACTTGAGAAAACGTGCGCCTCAAACAAACCAAAATGCTCTCTCCGTTTTCTCGGAACCTAATAACATTTTCCAATTAAACTTTTCAGGCTTCCATTCAGCACTGCCTTATCTCGGGCGCATATTTTGTCTACATTGTAAATTTGATTTTTTTATACCGTTTTGTGTATCTTCTGAAAACTAGTCAAAATAGGGCCTTTGCCCTTATGCCGAGTTACTCTTAAAATTATGTGTGGCTGATTTTTTAATTGAATTTGCAGTCATAAATGACCGTCTCGACTCTTGGCACATCTAGCACGAGACGATAATTCAGTATATATGTTGATTGTTGACCCCTTAATTATTACGAAACAGAAGTCGAAGGATAACGAGTTTGAAGATTAAAGCTACTAAATCGACTCCATTAATTTTCTCTGTTAATCAACTTAGGGGCCATCCATAAATTACGTAACACCTTTTTCGGGGAGAGGGAGGGGGCGTTTGAAAAAATGTTACGATCGGTTACATAGGGCGGTTTAAGGTGAGGGGGGGGGATTAATACTGTTACTTAATTTTTTTTTTTAAATCAACCCTATAAAAAATTATAGCAGGGGAAACCTCCCTACAGTTGATAATACAATCTACAGTGGATAATGATTAATCACAACTACTGATGTATTGACAAAAAAGATTTCATTTAGTCAATAGTTAAGACACGATACGTGTTGATAAATTAAATTTAAAATTAATTATTTTACGTATATTTGCGCTGTGAATTAATGATTGTAATATAACGTCATAAAGACGACAATATCGGTATAGATATATTATTATTGTAATTTTTTGCCCTCATTCTGTGGAAAAATATCCGTAAGAGCAAAGTCTTTTCTTAAATTTTTGAAATTGCTATTACTCCCAAAATTATTTAAATTTCATTAGTTTATCTGGCTTTGCACTATTTACTAAATACACCCTTAAATTTAGTCGTCTATTTTTTATAGATTTGGCGATAAATTAAACAGGAAGTAAAATCATCTGAAACCTTTAGTAAAGAATTTCAGGCTTCTAAATTATTTTGTTAAAAATATATATTCATTATAGCAAATAGCACTATTTACTAAAATAACCCCGAGAACAAGTTTTGCACCTAAGTGCAGAATTTTGGCATTAATATGAACTTCAAAAAATTAAAACATACTGAATAATTAGAAATGTGTACTAGTAACTTGAAAAAACTATCACACATTCATAATATGCTTCTTATTTTAATGGTCTAATTATCAAATTAAAAGATATGCTTAAATTTGAGAAACGGTTTCTTCAATTTAAAACAAATATTTTTTTTTAGTAAATTTGAAATTCTGCGTCTTTCTGATTTTTTGAATGGTTCAATTTTTATAATTTTAAATAGTCATCGTTTAAAGGTATGTCATTTCGAACGATTTTTTTTAATAGTTCAATTCTGAAGATTTAAAATGGAAAATTCTTCAATTTTTAATATTTTCAATTGAAGATACTTCAATTTATAAGATGTATGAATCAAAATTCTTAAATTTGAATTATATTCAAGATTAAAAGTTAAGAGTTTTAAAGTCCAAATCTTCCAAATTGAAAATATTTTCAATTCAAATCATCAGCTTTACAGCATTTTTTATTACAACACTTAAAACTTGTATAATATGTAATTGTAAATTTTCAAAATTAAAAACTCTTCAATTTAAAATATTTATTAATAAAAGTTCTAAAATTTGGATGATTTTGAAGATCAAAAGTCAAGATTTCAATTCGTAATCTTCTAAACTGAATAAATTTGTATAGTAAATCATAAAAATTACAGAATATTGTAATTGTGAAACATAAAATTTGCGTAATTTGTATTTCTAAATTGTAAACATTAATAAGTCGTGAATTTTAAATATTAAGAATTCGAAGTTCTATATACAAGTTTAAAGAATACAATTAAAGACTATGGAATTTTAAAAATGTATAAATACAAATTCTTAGATTTTGATGATTTTGGAAATCGAAAGTCAAGTTTTCAGTTCTAAATCTTCCAAACTGAACAATCTTCAAATGAAAATTAACAGGTTTACATAATTTTTTAATTGTAAAACTTAAAACCCGCACATATTTTAATTGTATATAAATTTTCAAACTTTAAACTCTTCCATTTTAAATATTTACAAATTATTGTAAATTTTTTTATTTAATTTTTAAGAGTTACATTTTAAAGGTACTCGTATATAATTTTGAACATTTTTTTGGAATAGTTCAATTTTGAAGATTTATAATTGAAAATTCTTCATTTCTAACGATTGGGAATTTAAATTCTTGTATTTGATAAGACTTACCATTAAAGAATTATTGATATGAAATGTTTATAATTTAAAATGTCATATTTAACATTGATTTGAATATGCACATCAATTTTAAGGATTTACAATAAAAAATTCTTCAATTTTTAAAATTTGCAATGGAAGACTATTTAATATCTATGTAATGTCTATCAAATATAATGATACAGTTTTGAAAGCTTTTTTCTTAAATAGTTCAATTTCGACGATTTAAAATTACAAATTTATTCCTTTTTGTAGATTTATATTTTACAGGTACTCGTATGTAATTTTGAACGCTTTTTTGGAATAGTTGAATTTTGACGATTTCAAATTGAAAATTTTTCATTGTTAACTAATGGCAATTTGAAATTCTTGTATTTGTAAGATTTACATTTAAGGGATCATTAATATAGAATCTTAATAGTTTAAAATGATGTCATTTTGAATTTTTTTTGGCATAGGCAGTTCAATTTGGAAGATTTGCAATTGAAGACTATTCAATATGTAATGTGTATAATATAAACTGATGCACTTTTTAATACTTTTTTTTTGAAGTAGCTCAATTATTTCGACTATGTACTTAAATTTGAAATATATTGAATTTTTATATTTGCAATTGAAAATTCTTCAATTGCGAACAATATTACGATACTACAATATAACAATATTGTAAAACTAAATTGTATTCAATATGAAATGAATGAAAATATTTGAAAAAAATACGTGAAATAACCGCCGGGGGGGGGGGGGGGGGAAAACCTTTTTTGATAAAAAAATGGGCAAAAAATGTGTTCCATAATTTATGGCTGGCCCCTTAACTTATTTTTCCCTATGGTTTTTTAGTGGCTTGCGCCAGTTGCGTCAGGAGTCTCTACCAAAATTTGCTTGATAAACCTAGAGTAGACACAATTAATCAGTTTACTGATATACAAGTAACGCGTTTCTTATCTGATCATTAATTGGTAGACGTTAATTCAATGTTTGCTTATGTCAATAATATAATTTCTGGTGAATTTCCGAAAGCTACTTGTATATCTCCCCCTTTTTTCCTTTGTTATACATTTACCTCTAAAGAGCCGATCACACTGATTTTTTTAAACATACGCTTGTCTCTTCAAGACATATAGTGCAATTCTGTATACACAAGTTGACTTTTTTGGGTTTGTGTTTTTGAAGATTTTTTCAAAATTTACTAAACAGAGAGATTAATACGTTCTGCAAAGTTTCGGTTCTTCCTCAACCCTACAGGATGTTTTTTTAATTTATTCTGTTTTTTAGAACACATAAATGTCATCAAATACTCTAATATTGATTCGAGATCGCAACCTGTCGAATTCCGAATGATGTAATGGAAATTGTGTAACAAAATCTTGGAAATAACCCGTAAATTTGTCAAGCCCAAGTGGATACGAGATACTAATCATTTCGAAGTTCAAACTGATTGTGTCATCAAAATAACTGAAAATATAAACAGCCTTCCTATTATTTTTCCTCTAAGTCTACATAATTTGATTATAGTATTTCACTGGCTTTATCAGTGTAGATTTTTGTATTGTTACCATTTGAAATGTTGAACTTCTTTCTCAATACCCTCCTCTTATGTGAAATGCATATAGTAACTGGTCTTGAAAAAATAGTTTACTGTAATAAAATATATAAGAAACCTGTTTGGTGAACTTTAAACTTGAACCTTATGCAGATAGCAACAGGTTTCGTGCGCTTGCAATTGAAATAAAGTGAATGATTGCTGATATAAGAAAGGAGCGAAATTTTCAAAAATCATTTTTGAATAATAATGAAAACGTAAGAATACTAAATAAAAATGCGACCTTGAATTCTCTGAATATTTTATGACAATCGCAGTTTATCTAAAATATTCAGTGTTTCACTTCCTCATGTGATTCAAATGTTTAGTATTTACTCACATTCAGTAAGAAATCCTTTGGTTTCTCGCTAAAATTTAAACTCTCTGAGTTCAATTTGGGAAGGTGTGTGTGTGCTTGCTCACTTAAGACTTCCGACTTAAAACCGTTCCAATATCACTGAACATGTATAAAAAAAGTGGATAATAAACTGGAAATTCAACGTAGAAAGTTTCGATTGCGCGTAAAAATTGGACGTAAATACGAAATGGTAAAATGTACTCGAGTCTCGGAGTTCTACGAGCAACTGTCGGCAAGAGCCTTCGCGAGTTCCCTATCGCTTCTACTACCGCTGAAACTTTAAGGGGTCCGCACACAGTAAAAGCCAGATGTGTGTTTTTCTGTGTATTGAAGCACCAACATCATTTAATTGCACGTATAAAGATGACGATTCGTTTTTATAGATGTGTGGGTTTCATTCACCAATATAGCCCTCGCATGAACGCGATAATCTATCGCTATACGCTCACATAAGATCGAACACGCGGAATCATCAGAAACACGAGGGTCTCCACGCGATATCATCGTCTGATCGGGCTGAATTCTTCTAGGGATAATTATTATTTTTTTTGTATTGTGTATTTTGGGGGCTCACTGGATTGAAAAACTTTTAAAAAACTGGAGATTATTGGAAATGAGAGGTTAACTACCAAGAATTTATATGTACGAGACCGATCGCGCGCTTTAGCGCGCATGTTTTCGTCTTTGAAATCTTTGACATTCTCTTTGCAGTTCGAGCCAATTCAAATGAACGCAAATAATTAATTATTCTCAATTAATTCAAACTAAGCAAGTTTTCAATCCTCTTCAAACATTCTCAATCTGTATTTCAACCCCAAGTTAAATCCCAATCTCAATATATGTCTCAACCCCAAATTCAATCCAAATGGATCCGAGGCTCACTTATTAATCCTTCTCCATTAATGGATCAGCACAAACTACAATCCTAACCGATACCGAATCCATATTTCAATCTGTACCAGTAATCCTTTTTAATACTTGTAACTTCTTGAATTCAACCAGAATGAAATCGACTAAATCCGATACCAGTGCGAATGGATAAGTGTCAATCCGAAACCAATGCAAATGAATCAACCACCAATAGGAAATAAACTTTCAATCTTTCACAATCCGATGCCCAATCCGAATGAATCCAAGACTCACCCCAAGCCAGTTTTAATATATTCAATGCTCTTAAGTCCGTGCGATCAATCCGAGTGAATCTCAGACCAATACAAACCGAACTTTCAATCCTTTTATATCCGGGCGTCAACATAAACTTGAATCCTAACACACCTTTTAATCCTTTTCAATCTGCGTGCCCAATTCGATGAATCCGAGGTTCACACAAAAAGTATTTTCAATCCTTCTCAATTCTTGCACGAACATTAACTTCAATCCGACTCAATCCGAATTAATCCAAACTCGCCATTCAATTATTTTTAATCCGAATGATCCTATCGCCTTCTGGAAAATCTCTAAAATTTTGACAGTTTTCACGCATCTTTCAACCTTTTTCGGAAATCTGAAAATGTATCAAATTGCGTCAATATTAACACTAATTGTTATTTATTATTCATTTTTCAAGTCTTCGCATATGTCTGACCGTTTTCGAGATAATTAAAAATTTTGGTTTTTTTCTTTCGAAAATATTTTTATTCGGTTAGTTTATGGTGGCCGAGGACCAACCCTTGTATAAAACTTAAAAATAATTCTATTTTCGCGTATTTCATCGTTTTTCATTAGACCGTGAGAATTTGGTCAGTTTTCGCGTATCTTTTACCGTTTCCAAGATAAATCAAAATTTAAAATTATTTTCCGAATTTTTAAATCATTCTATTGGGTTAGTTCAAGTTTGTCGAAAACAATCATGCTGTGCAAACCCCTTAAAAATTGCTGAGTTTTTATGCATCTCTAATCGTTTTCGATATAATTCAAAATTTATATTATTCTTTTTAATTAAAAAAATATTTTTACTGGATTAGTTTGAGTGTTAAAAAAAAACCCTCTGCAAAATCCCTAAAATTTCATTAGTTTTCACGCATCTTTGACCGTTCTCGAGATAATTAAAAATTTTAATTATTTAAAATTTTTTAAATCTGTTTACCACTTTAGATCGGGGTGACCGAGGACCAAACCCCTTTTGCAAATTCAGTTTTGGCGTATATCTCACCGTCTTCAAGATAACTCAAAATTTTTAATTTTTTTAATATTTAAAAAATCTTTTTATTGGGTTAGTTCGAGTTCGTCGAAAACAAACACCCTTTGCAAAAACCTCAAAATTGACTTAGTTTTTAGGTATTTATGACCATTGTCGAGATAACTCAACATTTTGATTTGTTTTTATTTCGAAAATCTGTTTACTGGATTACGTCGGGGTGGCCGAGGAGATTTCCATTCAAAAAATCTTGAAAATGTCAGTTTTCGCGTATTTCTCACCGTTTTCAAGATAAATAAAAATGTTCGTTTTTTTTTTTTTGGTATTTTAAAAATCTTTTAATTCGGTTAGTTCGAGTTGATCGAAAACAAACCCCCCCTGATAACAATTAAAATTTACGTAGTCTTCACGTTTCTCTGACCGTTTTCGAGATAATCCAACATTTTAATTTTGATTCAATTTAGAAATTTTGTTTACAGGTTTAGTTCGGGTTGTGCGAGGACCATCCCCCTTTAAAAAATCTTAAAAATGTTTTCATTTTTCCCGTATCTCTCATCAATTTCAAGATAACTCAAAATTTTTATTTTATATTTCATTCACAAGATCTTTGCATTGGGTTAATTCAAGTTGGTCAAAATCAAAACCCCTCTGTAAAATTTTTAAAATTTTGGCAGCTTTCACGTGTCTGTGGCCGTTTTAGAGATAATTCAAAGTTTTTGATTTTTTCGAATTTTGAACATTTGTTTACTGGTTTAGGTGGAGGTGGTAGAGGACCAACCACCTTTAGAAAACCCTGAAAATTTTATGATTCTGATTTTGTTTTGAATTTTGAAAAAACTTTTGTATCTTCATTCATTAATTCAAGTAATAATACATGTAGTTTTCAACGCTTGATAAGAAATAGTTGTTGAATGATTATGCAAAATAACTTGAAATATTGCGCAAATCGATGGGTCCTAAAAGAAACTACGTAACTTGCGGCGACAGATAGAAAATACGTATCTGGCATACTCTATACTAGTTAGTTAATTAGTTAGTTTTAGAACGGGCGAGGAGCCCATGGAGAGCACCCCTCGCGCTCAAGCTATAATTTCCTCTGGTCCCATAAAATGGTCCCCGAGGGTCTGTTGCCTGAGCCCAGCTAATGCCGGGCATCGGCACAGTATATGCAGGGATGTTTCATCATCCCTGCCGCATCTCCTGCACTCTGTCGTGGGGTTATACCCCATTTCGTGCATGTGATAGTTCAAGTGGTTGTGCCCAGTTAGGATCTGTACCACTGTCCTTATATCTTTCTTGGGTAAACCCAGGATTTCCCTGGCTCTTAATATATGTTCCTGAATAGTATAAAGTACATCACACATGTATAATTTACGTATTGAACTGTACCAAAAATAAAAATATTTCATATATATGGATGTATTTCGTTGAAATTCACGTCCGATATCAAATAAAGTAGAATAATTAGGACAGCTTTTTGAGTTATAAGCACTTTGATTCATTTACTATTAATTTTCAGGAGAAATCAAATAATGAACGCTAATATTTGAAAGAAAATTCATTTTAGATTTAAAAGGACTACTTCTTGAAAAATGTTATTGTTTGGTTGAAGATTTATCGTTGTGGGTTGAGGATTCGGCGGTTTGGTTTGGGGTTCAACTGTTTCGTTGAAATTCTAATTGTTTTTTTGAAAATTGGACTATTTGGTTTGTTTGCTGAGGAGGAGGGGGGGGAGTACTTTTTTGGGGAATTCTAATCTATACTTTCATGAAAATCGAATCTTTCACTCATGAAAAATAAAATATAAATTTCCAATTTACTCAGTCTATTTTTGCGCGATCGTTTTTGAATTATTTTTCATTAGACGAATAATTTAATTTATTTCCATAAGAAAGGATTAGCCATTTCAAGGATTTTGTTGAAAATTCATGTATTTTGTTGAAATATCGTCTTTTTTGGTAGAAAATTACTCTTCTTGTTTGAAAAGTTGTCTTTTTTGTTAAAAATCCAACGAATATAATTAAAGATTCATCATTTTAGTTGAAAATTTCTCACTTTGATTAATAATTTAACTATTTTGTTGAAGATTCGTTTTTTTGTTGTTGAAAATTATTACTTTTTTTTTACTGAAAATGTAACTATTCCATTTTTGATTGAAAATTGATATTTTTTAGTTCTAAATTTGTAATTTTTGGTAGAAAATTAATCTTCAGACAGTAAAATCAAGCATCAAGCGAAAACAAGCGATAATCTTGAATGTTGTATTTCTACTAGATATTAATTTGACGTCTAGTTTTCATGTGTAAAATATGATAAAATCGTAAACGTCATTTCCTAAAGTTCCGAAATATTTCAAAATCCACAAATATTCCATTTAAATTATATATTTTCTGTCCATTTATTTTAATTAATTACTTTAGAAACAGCATTTTTTATACCTATTTAAGCAGTGGTAGCTTACGCGACTTTTGTTCAAATTTTGAGTACATTCATGTTAAAAATTATACGAAACTGAAAGAATTCATCAGTCGTAGAAAACGCAAAATATAAAATGTTGAAAGATACTTCTATCTACAAGATGAGAAATTTAATATACAGCACTCTTTTAAGAAAATTATGAAAATGTGCCATTGATCTTAATTATTTCAAATAAATTATTTCATAAACTAGACTAATTAAGTTACATTAGAATGTAATATTATTAAATATTTTTATCTCAATAAAAGTGAAAAATACAAAATTGTATATATTGTTTGTAAACTTTATTTAAATTAATTACAAACAGTAAATGTAAAACGAAAATTCCATTGTCGAAAATTATGACGAATCAAGTGGTTGCCTAGAAAGTCGATTCCTTATGACAGAACTCGAAGTGCAAATCATCCAGGAATTTAAACAAATTGAACTCCTGGCAGATTCGTTGTTTAATCGATTTTGATGTTTACGCATTATTAAACCGGCTTTCGAAAAGACGCGTTCAGCTGGTACTGACGTTGCTTGGATGCTGAAGAAATCTCTGAACATACATACGACTTAGGTTGGGATATGTCTTGATGTTGTTTCCACCATTAAGCTACATCTGCATTTCTATCCGTGCGTGGAGCTTGCAAATATCTATCGATCTCGTCTCGCCATTTTGATATAAAATTTCGAACAAAGAGGCGTGTATCCAAATCATCATCATCTTCCTCAACTTGATCATCTTCGTCTTCGTTATGTTCAGGTTCAGTATTCGACTGGGAAACAAAGTATAGTTCTTTGCAGATGGTCTCAAACTTGTTAAGATATTCGGATGCCATTTCTTGACCCCATTCGGTCATCCTAAATGTCTCAAATTTATGTCTCGGATCTAAAATGAGGAGTGCGCAGTAAATCCAATTACATTTTTGATAATGTTTTAGAAGTTTACTTCGTGCGGCTTGAAGAGCATTACGAAGTTTATTATCACATGCAGTTCGATGTCGATTTTCGTCTATTTTCTTCACTGCAAATTCCAATTTGTCTAGCAGCAAGTTAAATCCGACTACAACTAGTGGAAGGGTAATGTACTTTTCACCACAAAGTTCTGTAGACAGAGTTTTAAAATATTTAAATATAATATAATATTTATATTAATAATATATTAATAATAATAATATAATTTAAATATGTGCGAAGCAGTGGAAATGCTGTTGGGATCGTTGGGATCAAACTGGGTGCCGAAAAGTCTGTATAATAAATTTTACCATTTTTCCATAAACGTAGTATTCGCCGCCGCATTATCCATTGTTACACCTGGCAATTTTTCTGTCAAGCCGCAATCCTGGAGGATGCCCAAAAATAAATTTGCGATACCATTTCTAGTATGGTTAGCATTTGATGGAAGAAAGTCAATAATCAAATATCTCAAAATCCAATCTTCATCGATGGAATCACCCGTAATACCATAATGGGATTTTCCGTTGATTGAAGTCCATCCATCCAGAGTATATGAAATCTTAGAAGTGTTCTGTTGTAAAATTTCCGAAACTACTTTCTGAGTTTCGGCAAAGCGCAAAATTGACAATTCTCGCATTTTATTTCTTTTAAGTACATTCGCCTTGTCATCGAGGTATGCGAAAATGCTTTCTGTTTCTTCATCGTCAAAGAAATTGTACGGCACATACTTCTTTGACGTGCAATCAATCAACTTCTTCTCGAATTCTTTTTGATCGAAGTTCATCTCAGAAATTATGAACTATTAATTTTATTTTACTAGAATTAAATTTTATTTTGAAGAGTTGGAAATTTTATTGATGTAATATAATCATAGTGAATTTTTGCTTGATACTATTTTTTGTGAGATCATGCAAAAACCTGATATTTGAACTTTGCTGAAAGCTCGAAATCTTTCCGGTTCTCGAGCACTTTAGATTTCAGTTTTGCTCAAGATATAATTTTCAACAATAATTAAACGGCAAAATTGTTAAATTCGAATTTTTGGTACAATAAGCTTTTTTATATAGTAAATTCAAAGCAACTTGAAAAAACTGTATAAATTTTTACAATAATTGGAGAAAAAAATTCCGATTGCTTACATCAACTGTAAATTATTTTATAAAAAGGTATGCATTTTTTAAATATGCATCTTTTGAAATTTAAAGTTTGAAAGAAGCTTATAGTACAGGGATTACTATTTATTTTCAAAGTGATTCAGATTAAAAAAAAAGAGATTCCTAAGTTGCTTAAAAAATATTTTTATTTTATGATAGATACATCTAATAACAATTATAAATTTCATAACGAAAAAACTCTTATTAAAATGATCGAAATTAATTATCAATTTTTCAATAGAATTTTTGAAGTATTTTTAACAAACAGCGCTTTGAAATTTAAAAAATATATAATGTCAAAAGTGAGAACATTCAAAATCTTGAAAAATTACATTTACTTTTTTGTAAAATTTCATAACGGGTCGACTGAAAAATAAAGTAAAAATATTTTATTATTGTATTTTTAATAAATAAATATATCTGATTAAAAAAAGTTTTTTAATGTTTAAATACGATAATATTCTAGAGTCGAAATTTTGCAGATTCGGATATTCTGTAATTCTGCAATTTTCTGTCAGATAATTCATTATGACGATTGAATAATGCCGAAAAAGAAAATACCCGACATTGTAAAATTCTCAAAAAAAGTAAATATTTGAAATAGAAAGATTCTCGAAAAGATAAAATTTCTGGAATACAAAAATCCCGAATTGGAAATTTGCCAAATGATAAAATTTTCGAACAGTTTATAATATAACCTAATTTAAAAATTTCCGTGTGATAACATTACCGCCAGTTTATAATATTACCGAATTTGACCATTTTCGAATAATAAAATTTGAGACAGGAAATTGCTGAATTATAAAAAATTCGACACCGACAAACCGACCATACAAAATGCCCGAATTCAAACAACAACAAAATTGTTTTTCAACAAATATTATTTATTAAAAATACGCCAATGAAATATTTTGATCGCAGACATTTTTTTAATGTTTAATGTATTTTCTAAAATTGCTATTCAAATTTAAAATAACAATAATTGTAAACAATTCTCCATGTAAGTTTTTTTTAATTTACATAGTAGGTTTTCATCAATTATTGCTCTTGTACTAAAAATCCTTTTTTCATATTGTTTTTGCATTCAAAAATATTTTTTCTTATATTTTTATTTCAAATTTGAACAATAATTAAAAAAAAATACATTGAACATCCAAAACAGATTTTTGGTATCAAAATATTTTATTATTGTATTTTTAATGAATAAATATGGTTCATTAAAAAACAATTAATCAATTATATTAATTATTTATTTTATTTACATTAATTATTATATTAAGTTATTAATATAATTTCCTTACTTTTCAAGTGTTGAGTCGCTCTTTGCTTTTCGACTATCAGATTCTGGTGGAGTTTCGTCCATTTCGTTGGAAATATAAATCAATCTTTAATTAAATACTTTACATTAAAACTGTAAAACTAACAGCTCGTTGCTAGGTCAAGATTCAAGACTGTCGCTTGACTCGCTTGGAAAATGAAAGCAATAAATGACGATAATAAACAAAAGAAGTTTGACAAACTAGTTGACAAGACTTTTTCAATATCGAGCGATAAGATTCGATAAT
Organism: Andricus grossulariae; assembly: GCA_011634705.1. Lineage (NCBI taxonomy): Eukaryota > Metazoa > Arthropoda > Insecta > Hymenoptera > Cynipidae > Andricus > Andricus grossulariae. The sequence goes on from JAABKJ010000755.1 coordinate 70,155,620, forward strand.
CAATAAATTCTAGTCTTGTGCATCACTACGCCTGCAGGCACGCTTGTGGCACGCAGGTACTCCATAGTGCTTCGAACCCGTTTTCGTACGCTCTATGCGTACAAATCAACTAAGATTTTTTAGCCAGAAATCTAAACTAAAAATTTTGTTTCAACTTGACGAATTTAAACATATAAGCCTGTTTTCCGACGACTGACGATCGAGCTTAGTCTGGAAAATAAGGTAAAGTAATTAAAATATTTTTAATAAATGCACTTCTGTATCTATTAAAAGACTGGTTGACTCTCGTAACATGGTAACCTGAATTTCAAAAGCGCGGGTTGTTCCTTGCAATTGCATCTATTAAGTCGATGTTCTGTACCTGCATTAACATCACCTTCTGAATCTATTTTAAAGTTTTGCTTGCAGTACACGGAGGGCTTCGATAGAACTCAACCCAAAAGGTCTTGCACCTTACGATTTTTTTCTGTTTTAATAACTGTGATACCTCACGATTATTTTGAGACTGAAATAAAAAAAATCGTTACAGCCATTTTTGAAAAAACTATAGTTTTGAATTTCATCGTAAGGCTACCCTTATGAAAAAGAAGTATTGGTAAGTATTGGATCCAATGCTTTTTTCGCGAAAAAGTATTGGATTTCCAACACTTATTCGTGAAAAAAGTATTAGATCCAATACTTACCAATACTTCTTTTTCATAAGGATATTAAGTTCAGTTTTCTGGAAATAAGACTAAAGTGATGAATGATTGGCATAAACTCATTTTTTGGCACCTTAAAAGAGGATGTACACGTTAAATATCTTGCGATAACCAAATCCCTTTTCAATGTTTAAAAATAGGTGAACAAATTTAAGAAATTGAGTGTTTTCAAAATTGCTCCTTTCTTGTGCCTCCTAATGCTTAGGCATGCTTGACGAAAATTGAAAGGTAGAAAATTCACTGCAAAACTCGAAAAAATCCAAGATTATACAGGCAATAGTTTAGGAAATAGAGCCACCAAAATTAATTTTTTTATAAAAAAACTTTACTGAAAGAATTTTTCATTTTCTTTCCTAAAATAACTGTGTTCTTATGCACTACTTGTAGCTGGAAGAATTTTTTTTCTTACAATCGAATTTTCTACTATTTCTTGGAAATAATGAGTCACGAAAAAATGTTCAGATAAAAGTTTGCACGTCTAAAAAAATTATATGAAAAATGTCTCTAGTTCTGTTGCGTTATCTTTCATAGTTTACGAGAAAAATGAAAAAATCACATATTTAGGGGAGAAAAAATCCCGGCCTCAAAAATTATTTAGCCCGCATGATACTTTTGAAAAGTTTCTACTAATAGAAGAAAGGCATCTTATCAGCATCAGGTGGGCTAAGCTATTTTTCATAGAACTTTTTTAGACGTACAAACTCTTAGCATTGTTTCTAATAAAAAGAAGAAAATTCGATTGTGAAAAAATAGAATCCTCTTGGCTACAAAAGTTATTTAGCAAGCATCAACCTTACGAGATATCTTCATTATCAAAGGGAAAGTTGAAAAAAATTGGTAAAAAATTTAAAGGTAGGTTTTTTGAGAAAATCTATTTTTTTTTCTCAGAAAAACCGCTGCCATTATGTTATTATGTTTCGGCAAAAATAAGATGTTATTCGTGTAGGGGGAATTGAGTGTTTACGGGGGGAAAATGTTTTATCATAATGTTGATGACAGTAGAATCGGGTCTGAAAGATAGAGAACAAGTTGTCTCTACGCTGTTGAAAGGCCAGTCTCTTTAAATCACTCTCAGAAAAGGAACCACAAGAAATGTACTTCAAAGAAGTTTGGTTTTGTGAATTTCAAAGTTGAAAATGTATCTGAAGCAGCGCAAACAGTTCCATGTTGTACAGATATAGAGGACTTGATTTGCAGGTAAGACTCTCCTTGCTAACTCCGATCTGAAGGTCGGTATTAACCCCTCCATCCTTTCATTAAAATGTTCCCAGTCCAAAGATCTAATGTTAAACCTATTGGAAGAGGAACGGCAGAAAGAAGGAGTGGCGTCCAGCCTCCCAAAGACCGGGACATGGTCTGAGTGGTAGTTGTTATCGCCGACCCTCACCGTGGAGGTCGAAGCGAGAGCAGCCGTCGAGGAGACAAGATCGAGATTGTTGGCAAGCCGACCCGGAACCGAAATAAAGGTAGGAACAGAATCGTTGAGTGGGATAAGCCCAATGTCGAACACAGCTGGTCTATCGGAGAGCCCCACATAGAAGAGTGGGCATTAAAGTTCCCACACATGGCCAGGGAACCCCACGAGATGCGCAATCTATTAGCCCCTTTTAAGAATCCTCAGTGATTTGCATGTCCGGGAACACATATATGAAGAGGAATGCAATTTTCCCAGAGACGTGGATAAGGTTATTCCCAAGACCTCGAAATCACCCACTCACGGTCCGGCCAGGTCGAGCCGATCGATGCAATAGGCTTCCTTGACCAGGATCATCGATCCCTCACCCATACCAATCACAGTGTCACAAAGAAGGGTGATATAACCCTTGATCTCAAAAGTTTGTTCTCGTGTGAGCCATGTCTCCGAAACGCAAAGAAGATCAAGATCGTTTTTGTATAGAATCGACTCAACATCTTCCTTTTTTTCTATCACACTACGAGCATTCCAATTTGCAAACTTAATAAGTTTGCGTTTTGCCTCCATTGCAAATCATATAGAATTAGTTCAATACTTGTGAATTAAATCATTAGCTTAAAGTACCATCTACTGGAGGTATAGTATAAGCACATATCAGATTACTCTAAGGGCGGGATACCCCTACTCACGCCTAGTTATAGATCACGAATTCAATTATATCTAACTTAGATTATCAACCAATCTTTAGCCAAATATCAAAATTAAAACTAGCGCATAATGATAATACATCTCGAAAAATTCAGGAAAATTCAAGTGGCATTTAGCGTATTAATTAAAATGTTAAAATTTATCAAGTTTCAGGCGATATCTTTAATAACAAAAATAGGGTTACCAAGGGTTTTGCAAAGATTTGTAGGATTTAGCCAATAGCTTCCTAAAATCTTTCTTTCTATTGCTAAAAACAAAATTAAAATATTTAAGAGACTTGGCAAATAGTTTCCTGGCTTGACAAGAATTCAAATGTTTTACAATGTCCGCCTATTTTACAGAAAAAAAGAGGTTGCCAAGAGTTTCCTAGCAGTTTTCAAGAGGTTACACGAAGATTCAGATGAAATTCAATAAATTAATTAAGATGTAAAATTATTCAAGTTTCCAACGACTTATAAAGTAACAAAGAGAGAGTTACCTAGGGTTTGTTAAGTTTAAGGTACTTGACCCATAGTTTCCTAACAGCTTTCAAAAGCTTGCAAAAGATGATAGGAGTTCAAAACTAGATTTTAGACGTTTATTGAGTTCTCAGATTGATAAGCGAAGATTAAGATTACCGGAGATGTAAACGTTTGAAGAATTCTTGTAGATATTGCCTGATTTCCCAATATGTTTGGGCTTAACAAAATTTCCAACAAACTCTAAAATAACATTCTACAAAATTAACTAGGTTTAACAGATTTCTAGCAGACTAAATAACAAAAATGAGAAAAAGCTTTCAAGGGATTTAATTAAAGTAATTCTTGCTTTGCAAAAATTCAAATGCCATGAAAAATCCTCCTACATAGCCAAAAAATTCCAAACGAATTCTAGAAATTTAACGTAGTCAGCAAAGATTCCAAACCTATCAAGAGTTAGTTAGGGATATGAAAGATTGATCAAATTACCGGCAATTTCTTAAGTGTAGAAAGGAAATTACCGAAGATTTGTTATAGATTAAGGAGACTCATCGAATATTCCTGTCTGGTTTCAAAAGTCTACAATGAGAAAAAAGTTTTAATCGAAAATCCAACAATTTCTAGAATAACAAAAAGATGGAAAAGAGTTCAAAGGGTTTAGGGAAGGATTGATAAAACGTCACAAAATGTTAAAATGCTATTCAAAATAATAATTATGCTGTTGAAGTTTTCAAATTCACCAATTTCTAAAGTAACAGAAAGAAGTTACGGAGGATTAAATAAAAATTGAGTAAACTTAACAAATATTTCCAACAGCTTTCAAGAGAGTGCAAAGAAGTGGTAGGAATTCAAAACTAAATTCCAGAAGATTAACGAGTGCTCAGATTGTTAAACGTTAACTAAGATTACAAGAGATCATGAAAATTAAGTTAAAATTGAATTAGTTCCTAGGATTTAACAAAGATTAGACAAAGATTATGAAAATTAAAAAAAAATTGACTAGGTTTAACAGATTTCTAACAGACTAAAATAACAAAGGATTAAATAAAGCATTCTAAGGATTTCGCAAGAGTCATTCTTGCTTCGCAAAAATTGAAATGGCATGCAAAACCTTCCTACATTGCCGAAAAATTCATCAAGAATTCTATAAATTTAACGTAGTCAAAAAGATTCCAAACCTACCTAGGATTAGTTAGGGATGTGAAAGACATCAAATTATTAGCAATTTGTTAAGTGTAAAAAAGAGAATTACCGAAGATTTATTGTAAATTAAGGAGACGCAGCGGGCGATTCCTGACAGGTTTCAACAGGCTACAATAAGAAAAAAAAATTTTGATCGAAAGTCCAACAATTTCAAAAATAACGAAGGAGAGAAAAGAGTTCAAAGGGTTTAGAAAAGGATTGATAATACTTCAAAAAATTAAAATGCTATTCAATATATTAATTATGATGTTGAAGTTTTCAAGTTCACCGATTTCTAAAGTAAGAAAAAGAAATTACTGAGGATTTAATAAACATTTAGGAAACTTAATAAATATTTTCAACAGCTTTCAAGAGATTGCTAAGAGGTGTTAGGAATTCAAAAATAAATTCCAGAAGATTAACGAGTGCTCGGATTGTTACACGTTAACTAAAATTTCAAGAGAAAATGAAAATTAAGTTGAAATTAAATTAGTTCCTAGGATTTAACAAAGATTAGACAAAGATCGCGGAAATTAGAAAAAAAAATTTAATAGGTATGATAGATTTCTAACAGACTAAAATTGCAAAAGATGGAGCAAAGCGTTCAAAGCATTTAACAAGAGTCATTCTTGCTTCACAAAAATTAAAATTCCGTGCAAAATCCTCCTACATTTTGTTGTGAAATATAAGTTAGTCTTCGAAATTCAATGAAAATAAACTGCTATTCATAAAATATATGTGTTATAATCTTTTTTCTTGCCTGCAATCAAAAGTTGTATAGTTTATATACATTTTTGCACATTTGATAATAATTATTTATTTTAATCACAATTGTTTTCAATACCCATTTCGAGAAGCTCGATCGTACTGTAAAAAAAACTGTCAGTGACAGCCGCATCCACTGTTATATGTAATACACTGAATACATGATTCAATGAAACGGTCTGTGCTTACTTGGAGGCGCCGGAGCCGCTATTTTGTATGGCCTTTTTGGGTCAGATAAGGCGGAATATTCAAAAGTAGTATGGAAGAGAACCTAAAAATAGTAATGAAAGTCACGTAAAATTAAGTTTATTCTTAATAAGTGAATGGACTAAGTCTAGAAACTTAATAAAATTCAATAAAAAGTAAACACAAAATAATAAAAATAGTAGAATAGTATTTAAAAAAAGGAAGCCGATGGGATTTAAAATTTGTAGAATACAAATTTTTAAGCATGTGGTTTAGGATATTTATTTTTTTCTGTTGAAAGGTACAATAAAACTTTGAAGTTTTTACAAGTGAACAATAATATAATAATTTTTACATCCTGAATATCTGTATACATTAGAATTGTTAAAGACTCATTGGAACCTTTATAGGCTACAACTTTGTACAAATTTGTGAAAAATAATTTTGCTCCAGATAAAAAAAGTGGTGTAAAATTATAAATATGATTATAATGACCTTTAACGGTTCTAATAAATGCTCCTCAATTCAAATATATACAGAATATATACAGAAAAAAGTAAATATTCTAAACCATGTGTTTACAAAATATGTATTCCACCAATTTTAAATCCCATTAGCTTTACTTTTTTCATACTATTCTATTATTTTTAATGATGTATTTACTTTTTATTAAAAATTTTCAAGTGTCCAGTCTTTGCCCATTTACTTATTAACAAGAAACTGAATTTTACATTGCTTTCATTACTATTTCTAAATTCTCTTCCATACTGCATTTGAATCTCCGGCCTTATTTGACTCACAAACAGTGGTGTCAGAACGCGGATATCTCTGGCATGCGCAATAGTGATTCATGTGTATTTTTAGGTTGACACCGTTGACACATGGGGTTACGTAACCTAAAAACACAGGAATCACTACTGCGCATGCCAGAGATTTGCTCGTTCTCCCATCACTGTCTGCAAGCTGATGACACTGGTCTTGGCGGAAATTTTAAATTTGAATGAAAAATGCAATTTTTGAGTTTATTATTTTGCTTGTTTATTAGCAAGTCCGAACGATTGACAAATACAATAATATAACTGTCATTGAAATAACTAATTAATTTCGGGTTTGTTTCCGAATAGCCCTTACTTCCGATTTTTTCGAAACTCCGTATATTTATATATTTTGACGCGCTGATTACGAAAATCATAGTTAAACTTCACGCAAATTTTATTTTCATATTGAAAACATTAACACCCCCATAGAAATCAAGGGTTTTCACGTTTATCTCGAGAACGATTGAAACATTCAAAAAATAATGTTAACAAAAGTTGTAGACTCAGTCAAAATACACATTTGATGTTTCATACATTTTTTAACGAGTGAAAGTTTTCGAGATATTTGAAGATAAAGATTGAAATTTCATGCTTAGCCCCTCCTGTAAGCGTATGAATTTTTTACCTTCGATTTTTTTGAAACCTCACATACGCATGTGTATTCACATTATTTGAGAAATAATATTGGTCAAACCCATTCACCTTCCCAACTTCTCGTGGGAGGCGGAAAGGCACCCATTTGTCTAGCCGCAGAAATAATGTTGGTCAAACCCCTACCCCTTTCTGAAGTCTTGTGGGGAGACGTAAATAAAATTAAGTAAAAAAATATAACTGCATTGATTGGTCACAGGAATAATTACGTTTTCGGCATGGCTAGGTATGAAATTTTCATCCTTATCATCAAATATCTCGAAAGCTTTTACTCCGACGAGAACTTGGGATAAAACATAAAATGTGTATTTTTGATATGTCTACAACTTTTTTCATAATTATTCGTATAAATGTTCAATGCTTCTCGAGATAAACGTGAAAACCCATGAGTTTAATGGGGTTTTTATGTTTTTTACCAATAAAATCAAATGTGCGCCAATTTTTAGTATGCTTTTCGTAATTAGCGCGTCAAAATACATTAGTATAGTAAGTTTAAAAAAGTCGGAGGTGAGGGTTATTTGGAACTTTATCCTTCATTTCTTCCTGTAATAATAAACGCGGTATAGCTAGAAGAAAAGTCTATTATAAGCGATAAAAGGATGCCACTGTGAACTTCATGTTGTTGAATCTTTTCTGAACCTATTCATTTTGATACTTCAAGTGTTGATGATAATTTTGAAATTCTCCTCAAAATTATTTATTGAAGGATTTACAAACCTTGCCTTGACGTAAATTATAGTAATTGTGTGCATCATTATTATATCATATAAAATTATGGACTTGTACATATTTCTTGTGTTTGAAGGTATGCGGAAACTATGGAAATGACGCAAATCGTAAAATCGCGTAAATAAAGTAAGTATTGAACACCCTATTCTCGCTTTATAGAACAATAATATTACTCGCATTCTCAGAATCTAAAACGCCCTCAGAAAGGCACCACTAATGTACTTCTAAAAAATATCTATTGCGATAAATTTTTTTGGTTAATAAGTTCGAAGTCTGCTGCAAAGTATGATTTCAATTTTAATTAATTTGAACATTGAATCTCTCTGAGTGCACTATCTCGATATCTAAGAATAATAAATCTTTGCGAATAAGGGTCGATGATATTCAAATAACTGCAAAGGTTCGTAGATTTTGATATTTTTAATTATAAATTTATATTTCTCCTTCAAAATATTCAAATCATAATTTTCTCTCTACTAATAGCAAACTTTTGTGTTTTTCTTCTGACGAAAGAAATATGAATTGTTTAGAAGTGCAATACTCGTGGTTTTCTGAGGGCGTTTGAGATTCAGGAAATACAAGTAACATTACACAGCTCCTCAAAATAAATCGAGAAAATGACCCCTAGAGTCTGACTATGTCTACCATATGTTTTCGGGGTCGCTGAATCCAAATTCGGGGTCCATTTAGCCCCATCACTTCAGGATTTTCCATAACCTTAATAATTAGGCCCAACACCCCAATACATCCATAATCCCTTAAACCCATAATCCCTTGACCCCATGACCTCAAAATTCCATAATCCCAGAACCCGGTAAGAAAGAGACTTATGCGAGTTGAAGCCCAGTATGTTCAAGCCGCCTGACGGTCAATTGTGCACGAGCCAATCTGTGCACGTCGATGGCCACTGGTACAACTGTGCATGTTGTTGGACACAGGCACAATGTGCACCGGCCTATCTGTGCACGTCTACATTTTGACGTGCAAAGATGGGACACTCCCAACTGTGCACGTCGCAATGTCGACGTGCACAGATGGTACCCTAGCGACGGTTCACGTGCACAGATGGTAAACTCCCAACTGTGCACATCGAAATGTACACGTGCACAGATGGTACCCTAGCAACAGTTTATGTACACAGATGGGAGACTTCCAACTGTGCACGTGCACAGATGGAACCCTATTAACGGTTCACGTGCACAGATGGGAGACTCACAACTATACACGTTTTAAATAATATGATCAGCTTTTAAACTTAGAAGTCCACGTTTACATGCGGTACCATCTCAACTGTGCACGTCTCAATTAATACGATCAGATTTTGAACTTACGAGTTCAAGTGTACAGATGGTACCGTCGAAACTGTGTATGTTTCAATTAATAACATGAGATGCTTAACTTACAAGTCCGCGTGCCCATATGGGAGACTCCGAACTCTGCGCGTATCAGTTAATAGAATTAGAATCTTTTTTTGAAAGTCCACGTATCCAGATGGTACCCGTCCAACTGTTCCTGTCTCAATTAATACGATCACATTTTGAACTTATAAGTCCACGTGTACAGATGTTACCCTCGAAACTGTGTATGTTTCAATTAATAACATAAGATGCTTACTTACAAGTCCGCGTGCACATAAGATAAGATGCTTAACTTACAAGTCAACGTGTACAGTTGGGAGAATACCATCTGTGCACATGGACTTATAAATAAAAAATCTAATCATATTTATTGAGACGTGCAAAGTCTGGAGAGTACGATCTGGGTACGTGGATTTTCAAATAAAGAGCCTAATTCTATTAACTGGTACGCGCACAGTTGAAAATCTCCCATATGTGCACGTGGACTTGTAAGTTAAGCGTCTCATCTTATCAATTGAGATGTATACAATTTCGACGGAACCATCTGTGCACGTGGACTTCTAAGTTCAAAATCTGATCGTATTAATTGATACGTGCACAGTTGGGAGTGTCGCGTCTGTGCACGTGCACAGTTGTAACGCTAGCCCTCGACGTCCACAGCTGGGAGTGTCCCATTTGTGCACGTGCACAGTCGTGCCAGTGGCCAACAACGTACGCAGTTGTACCAGCGGCCATCAACGTGCACAGATGGGCTCGTGCACAGTTGCTCCGAGTACAGTTGTCCGTCACCCGGCTCGAAGATACTGTGCTTCAGGGCTTCAACGCGCATAAGTCTCTTTCTTACCGGGTTTTGGGGTTTGGGGGTTGCGGCAATTTGGGGTTATGGGTTTAAGGGATTAGGGGTTATGGGCTTATTGGGATTGAGTGGTCAATGGATAGAGGATTTATTGGGGCTTAGGGCCTACCTTTTAAGGTTATGTAAAATCCTGACTTGATGGGGTTAAATGGACCCCGAATTTGGATTCAGCAACCCCGAAAACATATGATAGACATAATCAGACTCCAGGGGTCATTTTTTCGATCTTTTTTGTGGAGCTGTGATTCTTGTACGTTGCAACACACCAAATATGTATAACGAAGTGTCTATAATTTCATATCACATAATTATTATTTTATGTTACACAATTATCATTATTTACGTCAAGACAAGATTTGTAAATAATTCAAAAAATAATTCTAAGGAAAATTTGATACTTGTTATCAACTCTTGAAGTATCAAAATAAATAGTTTTACTAAATATTCAACAAGAGCTAGTTCACAGTAACATCCGTTTATCACATATACACTTTTCCTCTTTCCAGTCTACGCTTATTATTTCAAAAAGAAATTTTTTTTCAATGACAGTGATATTATTGTAGTCGTGAATCATTCGGACTCGCAAATAAACAAAAAAAATTATAAAATCACGAATTGCATTTTTTATTTAAATTATTATTCCAGCCAAGACAAGTGTCAGCAGCATGCAGATGCAGCCACTGAAGATACCGGAGCCGCCATTTTTTATGGATTTTTTGGGCAGTGGTGTCAGAACGCAGATATCTCTGGCATGCGCAGCAGTCATTCCTGTAAATTTTCAGGTTGTATAACGTCATGTGTCAACCTAAAAATATACATGAATCACTATTGTGTATGCCAGAGATATCCGCGTTCTGACACCACTGTTTGTGAGTCAAATAAGGCCGGAGATTCAAATGTAGTATGGAAGAGAACTTAAAAATAGTAATGAAAGTAATGTAAAATTAAGTATCTTGATAATAAGTGAATGGGCAAAGACTGGACACTTAAAATTTTTTAATAAAATGTGAATACATTATTAAAAATAATAGAATAGTATGAAAAAAGTAAAGCTAATGGGAATTAAAAATTGGTGGAATACACATTTTGCAAACACCTGGTTTAGAATATTTATTTTTTGCTGTATATATTTCCGTATATATTCTGTATATATTTGAATTGAGGAACATTGTATATAAACTATGTAACTTTTGATTGCAGACAAGAAAAAATATTACAAAACATATATTTTATGCATAACAGTTTATTCTCATTGAATTTCGAAGACTAACTTATATTTCACAAAAAATGTTGATAGGTACAATTTATATATATTCTTGTGTATTTTATAATAATTATTTATTTTGCTTACAAGAATTGTTCTTAGTACCCATTATGAATTGCGCGCCAACTGAGGTCAACCAGCGACTGGCCCTAACGCAAGCACGGTAGCTCAGGGCGCCAACATTGGCATCACTGACCCAAGTGGCGAAACCATTAGGTATTTTCGCTAATTATAATATTATCATTTTATTATTTCATTAAATAGTTCATAAAAAATCAAAACTATTTTTCAAATACACTTATACAGATAAAATTAGTTTTTACGAATATATTAGAAAAATAGGACGAAAATGGACCGAATCCCATGCATTTGGTCCATGTTTTCCCTTCAAAAATCAAAGAAGTGAAGTTAGCTGGTGGTTGAAGTGAAAATACCTAATAATTTGTTGGACCGTGGTGGCTTTCTTTTTATAGATGGTTATGATGACAGCTTATGATTACGGACGTTTCTGTGGTTACTCTGTGCTTTTATTGGTGTTTACGTGAATTGAAATATCGGAGCGTGATCAATTTTCACGCTGATTCTTTTGTGCTAAAAGAGATAAGGATTAACTTTGGACATATATTTTGGAAATCGCTCAACCTTTAACACCAGAAAAGATTATTTCATCGGAGTTGTGCTAAATTCTGGATGAGCGATCTGCTTGTTCACATGACCTACAAGTGTCTATGGAAGGAAATATCTATGTATATTTTCGATCTAGCTCCATCTAATGAGGTAACAACTCCGTGGCTAAACATTTAAGCTACATCTTCGTGCTTTGTGTTTTCCTGCTTTGGCCTGTTTGCTTCGTCTGGAATGTGAAGAAGAGATTGGAGGATTCATTATTCGAATTTACACGATGCAACTTGCCCAACTGTTTCCATTATGGTTTGAGGGTCAAATCAACAGAACCTTCATCTCTCGTAGATGTCAATAAACGAGAAATATTTTCTGAATCCACTTAAATAGACTTCTGCTACCCGCTCCTTAATGTTCACCAACTTTCCTTTCTCCTCGCTGTCCCATAAATTGCCGTTTATTCTGTTTTGCGCTTGAAACGTGCATGATACAACACCGTACCTCTGCTTTATTTTGCTTAGACTTTTACTTTGCTGAATCCTTGACCACTGCTTATTTATCCCCGATTCTTGAACCTATAGCGTTAAGGATTCATTAAATTCTATTTGAGTGTATTTAGAAATGCTTAAACCTATCTCGTTTATAGATTCCCGGGATGGCTTGACGGCTATTGCTTAATATTTTATGCTGCTTTCTCTTTCTCTCTTTCTCTCTCTCTCTCTTTTTCGCGCTGATTAAGGGAGGTCGGCAAGATGTATATCATGATCTAGATTTAACTTAGTTTAAGAGGCGGGTTACTCTGTGCACTCGATTTTCCGAACTCGATCTAATTGATCACTTGCAAAGTCGCATATTCAGTTTCTTTATTCTGCACGTTTTAGGCATGCATTTAAATTATGGATTGTTAAATGTCATTTCCCATGCTTAAAATGATAGTTCAGGCAAAGTTGACAAACAAATGGTTAAAGGCATTTTTGTAGATCGTTTTAAGCTGAACAGTTTTGCATGTTGGCTTTTTACCGCATCTTGCATGGTTAAAAATAAAAATAAAAAAAATTTCATGGCTGAAACGATCAATGTGAGTGTGGTTATCGTGGATTGTTAGAAAGAGGTACGCAAAAACGTATGAGAACATATTCCTTATGTGGTTTTTGTGAATAAAAAGTTGGTTGAAGAAAGTGATATGCAAAAAAGTGACGTCTACAAGAAATAAGATATTTAGTTGAAAATGTGTAAAATGAAATAGAATGCAATGAGAAGCGTTTTTGTAGTCCTAAATTTTTAGAAATACAAACAAAATTATTTTTTTTCTAATTGTAAAAATTTAGAACCATTCCAGCGTTCATTAGTTTTCATTTTTATTTAATCTCGCGAATGAAAATATGAAGGAAAATAATAACAAGATGATAACAGAAGCGAGAGGTTGACTAGTCTACTTCAAGAAAACGTCAGACTAGACAAATTTTTCATTGGGATAAAATTCATGATACAAAATGATTTGCATAATAGATGTATGGAAACCCGTCACTTTCTTTCTATGTTTACCGTTGACAACGTTATCTTTTTCTCGAGAGAGTGCAAAGTGAATGTGGTAAGGACTTTGTTACACTAATGGCATCTCCTTCTACTTTCTCGCCCTTGAGCAAGAAGAGGACATGAATTAAATAGTACAACTAACACCATCAGATAGGATAATTGGAAAGAAGAATCATCCTGATGACCGTACTGTATAAATGGTGTTACTCGCACTTATACTTGCGTATCATAAAATTGTCTTGATACTTGGAAATTCTTTGAATAGTACAAATTGATACAAAAACGATCTCCTCACTTTATGAGATACATATGCAACATCGATTGACAAAATTATTTTCCAGCATACTCTAAATATACAGAAATATTAAAAATTTGCTGAAGCGAAATTGTAATAATTTGTACTTTTTTGAGTTGACATTGTTTTGCAGGTAATTTAAAAGAAATCTTTTTTCCAAAAAGAGCAGAAATTTGAAATTGGTAATTTTGTTTAGAGTTTACTAATTTTTATAGAGGGTGCCGTTGGGTCCAGGACAATTTAGTTATGTGTATAGTGTAGTGAGGAAGAAGTAAAGAGTTCTTAATAGCAGAAAAAATTATTGGAGTGCGAGAAGAATAGAAGGCATATTACTCCATCGAATGCAAATGCGAAAAAGGGTAGAAGAAAAAGAGTCTGATTAGAGGCTATTAAAAGGCGAAAATAAACCGTGATAAATAGGATTCGGTAGACTTTATGGTTAAATCATTTTTACAGGTATTAGCAAGTTTATATTGTGTCCGCGGCTTGGAGAATACAAAGTATTATTTCTCTGCAGAAAAAAAAAATTTGTTTTTTGTAACAAATTTTCGCTGAACGATAAGTACGACATATTTTGGCTCAGCGACTAAACTTTGAAATTGATTGAGAATTCAATAATATTTGCATATTTGAATAAGATTGACAAAAAAGTATATTAAATTTAAAGAAAACTTTCAATGAACAAATGAAAAATTTTATAATTTGATATTGGAAGATTGTCACTATGGTTTTTTAGTGAAAAGCCGCCAGTGTTGTTGAGTATGTGCGCTTAGACGATAGCGCTGTGGTGGCGAACCATGAACTGACGGTTATATGCAGAAACACGACGACAGGTCGAGCATTGTAAAAGCTCTGAGGGTCGCTCCACCGCTAAAGGATTCTAATTCCTGAAACTGAGGAGTACTATCAGGTTTCAAGTCTCATAATGCCAACATTGACAGACCCAAGTTTTGTTTCTTCTGTTCAGGACCTAAGTGCTTGTTCCAGTGTGAGGATTTCAAGAAGAAATCAGACTAGCGCCGAGAATTTGTCGAACTTAAGCAGCCTTGCGTAAACAGCTTAGGTCAACAACGCGTATCGGCTTTTCCATCAACAAAAGAATGTCACGAGTGTTCAGGGTAGCATCACTCTATACTTAATGGACCTCAAAAACAACAACAATCTTCTATAGTGCATAATGCGTTAGCAGCAACTTTTAACAGCAATTTATTATTCTGACGTAACAAATCGATCCGGGAATCAACTTCAAGGTTAATATTCCCATCGGTGATAAAGATACAAACTAGAGAGTAGCCGTGACCACCCTTAACTCTAAATGGTCTCATATAGCAGTGGTCGGCACGCTCTTGACCAAGTCAGGGTACCCTGACCGGCCTGACCAACGACCTACTTTCTGGTCAGGTAACTCCGAGCTTGGCTAGATCAACCCTTCCCACAGGGGCCCTTTGTTGAAAAATGGAAGAAAAATTTGAAATTTAAAGTTTCTTAATTCTGCAATCCGTAATTTAAAAGTAATGTATTTGAAATCTGCGTATTTTTCCGATTACAACGACATATGATTTGTCTATATAGGTTGAGAATTTGAGAAGTATTTAGTATTAACTTGAATATTGACCTAAAGTTTCTTGGTATTAAACTCCTTCAAATGTTCAACTTTTCGAAGCAAGTAATATATCATTGGAATCGGAAAAATTCGTAAATGCTGATTATGCTATTTTCAAATCGCCAGACGAAAAATTGAAAGTTTATAAATTTCCTTACATTGACCTACCTGTGGACAAAGCCCCCTGCTGGAGTAAGCTCGCCCACACTTAGGTCCGTGAATAGACCGACTAGTTGTAGAAAAAATTAAGCCCGGACGGGCCTGACCATACCTGAAAAGTGAGCAAACAGTTTTTTGACCACTGTCATTTAGGAAATTCAGTTCTGACTGATGACTTGAGGAATGATTTAGCTGATGCAGCTGACCTTCTGCTAAGAACAAAGATCCGCTCGTTCATCATCCAAGACGGATTAAGAAAAGGAGAAGATGCATCGATTACACAACAGATGATATTTGTGTTGGTTCTCACTGGTCAAATTCCAGCACCAGACCATAGTGTGCTCCAAAAGGAATCTTTCTGTGTCGTATGACGCGACGTGACGGCCGGAATTTGCGGAATCCCACATTCAATCTCACGCCTGTGATTTTATAGTGTAGTGGTATGATGTATGTTTGGTGATATTATTGATCAGTGGATGTCTGGTAATTTCGCTAATTACCCATACTGTCTTAGGTTAAGGGTGTTGGTTAATTCCGACTTGGAATTTTTTTTGACAGGTATGACACTATCCCAGTATATATTTTTTTTCTTCAAGTATTTGAAAACGAAAGAAAGAGAACTTGTCAAATATCCGGGGTTTTGCGTGATTCTCGAATCGATAAAATTTTGCAAAGCAAACCATTAATTCTGAGGAAAGAAATATGTTGACGGAAAATTTTTATTTTCCGAAAGGGACAAGTCTACGAATAGCAGACGACAGCATCTGAACGACGAGAACCGTTCGAAAAAATATTTTTTTAACGCACAATTCTGACACCGAAAAAGCATTCTCGAGTATCTCCATCTATCCCAAGACTCACGACTTGGTGATGGCGAACATAAATTTCACGAAATATATCGCGAAAGGGAGCAAAATCCAGAGAAAATTGACATGTCCTGTGTGTGAAGTTCATGGGACTGTAGTTGTAAGAAATTTATGTTTACGAAATTTATGTTCACCGTCATCAAGTCGTGGGTCTTGGGATAGAACGAGATACTCGAGAATGATTCTTCGATGTCAGAATTGTGCGTAAAAAATAGATTTGCAAACAGTTTTTGCTCTTCAGATGCTGTCATCTGTTATCTGCAGATTTCTCCCTTACGCAAAATGAACATTTGCCATCGAAATAATAATTTTTTCACCACAAGGGTTTGTCTTTCAAAATTTCATCGATCCGAGGATCACGCGAAACACCGGATATTTGGTAAGTTTTCTTTCTTTCGTTTTCAACTACTTGAAGAAAGAATATATATTGAAACAGTGCCGTACCTATAAAAATAAAATCAAGTCGAACTAACAAACACACATACCAGAGAGAGAGAGAGAGAGAGAGTCAGTTGTAGTAGGTAGCTACTCTCAGCACAGGAGAGACGTCATTAAACCTCTTATTTTCAGAACTATCCGAAACAACTATATTTGAAAATAACGTTAAAAACTTTTTAGGAAGAAATTATCTTCGGAATAGTTTAAGCTCAAAATATCAAAGGCGAAAAAAATTTCGCTCGAACAAATTTTCTATCTTTCCGTAAACTGATATTATACTAGAAAAATATTTTCTTAAACAATGCTCCATTTGCATCTCATACAATTAGAAGGTTGTTTTTTTAAATAATCAGAGGCAGGAAATAATTTTAGTCTGTTACTAATATAGAATTATTTTCCAGCTAAATATAATTCTTTTATTTAAGATTACACTTTGGCACTACAAGATGATTGCATAGTTAAACTATGTCTTGGAGTTGACAGTATTTTGGTGATGAGTGTAGAGTGTTACAAGAGAAAAGTATTGAGTGTACAATGACATAGAAAATGATAAATGTACGAGAAATATAGAGGTTCTACTTTGCCTCCTATGATAGTGTTATTGTTGTTCTTGCTGTTACGTCTGTAGGAGTGGTTTTTAAAGGGAACAAAAAGTTATAATAAAAAGTACGTCGACACTTCCGGTTTATGGAAAATTTTCATGGAAACATTAAGAAATTCGGCTATAATTGTATTTTTCTCAAAACAATACAATTTTGTATAAAATATTTGTTAAAAAAATTTGTTTACAAAATTTCAGTCAAATTAATTATTTGTAGAAAAATACAATTAAGCAACTTTAGTCATATTTTAGCAAGAGTTTGAAAAATACGTGCCGTCTAAGATCAATTGAAGAACAGTGTATTTCGACGGAAAATATTCCTACCCCGTTTTAAATGAATTCTCTCAGAAACTAAATTTTGGAATTGATTAAGAATTCAATACTATATTTGAATGGTTAAATAATATTAGAAAAAATTCATATATCATATGAAAAAACTTTCAATAAACACGTAAGAAATTTAATAATATTATATTTTTGGAAAATTGTCGTTACCCACTTATAGGGAAAAGTCGCAAATGTTATAGAGGTAGTAGAAATGCAGAAAATAGACAAAGATGATTTAGATATATGAAAAGATTTGAAACTCAAGGCTTCAAATATACAGTACCACCCAGGAGTATAAAAACAGCTATTTTCTGACTATTCGCTGAAATGCTAGAAATATTTATAAAAGAAATACGACTTTTTTAATACCTGAAAATATATAAATTCTACAAAAATATGCACAAAACGAAGTCAGTAGTAAGCTAATTCTATAAGGAAATATTGCCAATCGTGGAAATTCCAATATTTTATTTCAATAGCAACATTTTGTAATACAAATTTGTATAGCTGACAAAGATTGTGCAATTTACTTCATAATTTCTGCCAAAACTGAAAAATTAGAATGAGGAAAGTTGTTTATAATTTCACAATTTTCTCATTCTAAATTTCAATTCAGGCAAAAATGAGAAAAGAAATTCTAGAACATTTGTAGTAGTAAAAGTTGAATGGAAATTTTCCATTTAAATTTGCCAGCGAACAATGAAATGTATTGAATATCTCTAAGGGATTATTTGAAGAGAACACTGGAGTTTTAACTTTTTTTTCTTCGAAATATCTCCTTTTAAAATTGGCTCACTATTTCCCTTGGAACTCGTTTTTTATATAATTTATGCGTGTATTCATCTATTTTTAAGAACAGATTGTTAGTTTTGTAGCGATTGTAGAAATGCAGATATGGGATTAAATTTTTATTTTTATACAATGTAAACTTGAGTAATGCAATATATAATATTTCGAGTAGGGCATTCTAATAATGTTGCAAAGTTGTATTTGCTCAATAGTTGTAAGTCCAACAAATTGCAGCTCGATTAGATAATATCTGCTGTTCTGTGTATGGATTTGAAAATTCAAATTTTGACAAAATTAAAAAAAAAATGTGTAGGAATCAAGAAAATATGCTGAATTTTCAAAGTGGAAACTTTTGGTAGTCAATAATAATATCAAATTATAACTTAAAAAACAAAATTTATGCCCAACTTACAATTTTTTTAATATGTGAAAAAACGACGATTTTTGGATTATGTTATCTGCCAATTTTTTTCAAAAAATTTGCAGTAAACACAATAAAAGAAACTCCTTTTTTGTAAATTTAAAAAAAGTTCTGACTTAAACACAATTTTTTTTATTTTCTTCTTATACATTATTCTTCACTACCAGAGACTATACCTAAGAAAAATTCAACATAACTTTGTAGCCCATGAGCAACTTTCTGTAAATGTTCCACATTTTTAATTTTTAAACCCATTCATAGAGGAGAAGATATAATCCAATGAAAGAAAAAATTTGAGAACTCATTACCATTAATAAAATACAAGTTTTACAAACGATTAAAATCTACTACTAAAAAAGCGGTTTGTTTGGTCCACTCGAATATACAGTACCATCCAGGAGTATACATTCAGCTGCTGTCTGATATTTTCTAAAATGCTCGAAACATTTGTAAAAATAAAGATGATTGTTTTGTTAAAAATGCCCGAAAACATAGAAATTTGTCAAAAAATCAGCCCAAAACGAAGTCAGTTATCTAATTCTATAAGGAGATACTGCTAATCGTGGGAATTCCAATATTTTATTTTAAGCAACATTTCTAAATATATTCAAAAAATTTTAATGTTCGTAGGGTCACGGGAAAGGTAAATTTTCATGAAATGTGTATGTGTGAAAAAGTGTACAATTTGTTTACACATTTCTAAGCTGAAACTTAAAATGAGAAAATGGTAAAAATTGTTTATATTTTCAATTTTCTTATTCTAATACCCAACTTAGGCAAAAATGAGGAAACAACTTGTAGAATTTTTGTCATGTTCCAAAATCGCATGGAATGTTACCATTTAAATGAGCCAAATAACAGCAAAAAAGATGGGATATCTCTTCATCGATTATTTTAAAAGAACACAGACATTTGCACTTTTTGCAATATCCCCGTATAAAATTAGCTTCATGATTTCGCTTAGGGATCATTTTTCTTTTTGGTAGAATATAAACATGTATTCGTCTATTTTTAGGGAAAAATTGTATACTTTGTTTTATAAAGATAACAAGAATTGAGTTTATTCTAAAATAACAGCTGTACTGTCTAAAATTGGATTGCACTGTCGACAAATGAAAATGTAAAAAAGGTGGACTAGGCCTACAGGAGATACCACTATAAAAAAAACGCGCCAAGTACTCTACTCCATGAGTGGTGTGGAAACGGGTAAATAAATATGTAGCTAAATAATATTTCTATCTACATAAAGTTATTGCTTTCTAGCAATTTACGAAAATGAGTTTCTTATCCACAATAACCTAAGAATATGAGAAGAGGTTCGAACATTCGGAAAATATCCAAATTTTTGTAATACCTAAAGTACATTTTTTCTTCTGTAAACTAACCTAGTAGTTAGCGACATTTGAGGAGCTAAAATATAGATTTTGAAAATCGTGCGCATTGATTTTTTTTATTTAGCGCCACAATACACGTTGAATAAGCCCAAGATGTAGGGCTGTCGTTAATTCTGTACTCAGATATTGTCATGAATTAAAACTTTAAACTATTTAAAAAAATTCAAAGTCAGATATGATTTAGAGGTCCCTTACTTGAGATTTGCCTTTTTGATTCACATTTTTTTCATCAATGTCTTGAAAATGAAGATCATTTTGGTACGTATTATTTTCTCTTACATTACCATATTCGTACGTCATTCAGTGAAAAATACTCAATTCATTTTTGAAGAAAATAATCATTTTATCCTACTTGTTTCACATTTTTCTATAATAATTTGAAAAACGGTGTGCCAATTACAGGATACAATAAGTAACTGAAAAAAGGTAGTTATTATAGAAAAATGAAGAAAAAATTATTATTTTCCTTCAAAATAAATAAAAAGCATAAAAAGTCAATGAAAAATAAAAAATTCCAATGAGGGACCTCTAAATCATATACTGTTTTGAATATTTATCGTTTGTAAAATTTGTTTACTGAAAAGGTACAACTTAGGATAGTATGCGTTTTCAGATTTAAAAAACATTTTTTTTTCTCAATCCTCATATGTCTAAACATAATCTCATTATAACAAATAAACATAATACAATTTTCTAACTTTTTCGGAATTTTCAATTTCGGGAATTTTTAATTTCGGGAATTTTATAACGTCTGAAATTTAAAATTCCCGAAAATTATATTTTCGGGAATTTTGAATTTTAGGAATTTTAAATTTCGGAAATTTTACAATTTCGGGAATTTTCAAATTCGGTATTTCTATTTCCTTTCGGGAATTGTTAAATTTCGGGAATTTTTAAATTCGGTATTTCTATTTCCGTTCGGGAATTTTAAATTTCGGGAATTATACTATATATTCGGAAATTTTTTTCGGGAAATTTGCACTTTCGGGAATTTTGAATTTCGGGAAAAATATGTCATCTCGGAAGAAACTACGGTCGTTTTTCGACTTTGACTTCCTCAATAACGTCGTCTTCAAACATATGGGTTTCACAACCCTATAACACCTGCACTTTGCCACGAGACCAATATAAATTATTTGTAGTAAAAAAAACGTGTATAAAGTGCTCAAGGGGTCGATTTCACGAAGAATTGACATTTTTTATTTCAAGGGTGATTTTCATGGTACCTTGAGGGATGTTAGGGGTATGAAACCCTTATGCCTGATGCATGCAATTTTTCGTTGGATAATTCTCAAAAAGCCTCTATATTCTATCGTAACATTTTCGCAAAAGCTGAAAAATTATTCCAAAAACTCAAAAAAGTGATTTTTCCCCATTCAATTTACATGGGAAGCTTCAAGACAAATCCGGCACCGGTTAAAATAAAAATTAAAAAAAAAAGTGAATTTCTTTTTTCGGAATTATAATCAAATGGGGGAAATCGTTGCCTTATAGCATGACAAAAAATTTGGCTCCAATAAACACCTGATCCTCGAATAGCTCAAGAGACAGCTATAGATTTTGAACTATTTGAGCTGTGATGTATGACTTTTTTCAGTTATGCAGGTAATTTTATGCCCCTTAAAATCCCGCTGAACTTGCCTGAGTTTCAGGAGCACCAGAAAAGAGCAATTTTGAAGGCAAAAAAAATATCTTTATGACACATGCATGATTTCAGCCCTTTTCGACGCCTATGAAGCGGGGCTAAACCTCTACTTTTTACTCCCTAGGGACTGATAAGTGACGTGAGAGGTGAATAATGCAAATTATACATCTATGAGCTCGCATTTTACAATTATCAGCTCACTCAACGTAAAAACTGTGATGAAATTTTTGTTGCAGATAATAGAATTTTGCGGTTAATTATAGAAAGTGACCATACATAACTGATAAAATTACCGTAAATTACCATAAATTACCGAAAATGTTCATAAGTTTCCGGAAATTCATGAAAATTTTAAAAAATGAATATTGTGTAATTTGTGGTAAGTTATGGTATATTTATGGTGAAATGATAATTTATGGTAAAATTACCATACGTAACCGAAAATTTTCATAAATTTCCTGTAATTAAAAAAAATAATTATTGGGTAATTTATTGTAAGTAACTATATTTACCGGTAAAATTACCATAAATTATGGAAAATTTTCATAAATTTCTGAAAATTTTTAAAAATGAATAATGGGTAATTTGTGGTGAGTTAATATATTTACAGGTAAAATTAACCTAAATTACCCAACATTTGAATAAATTTCCGGAAATTTATGGAAACTTTAAAAAATGAATGTTGGGTAATTTATGGTAAGTCCATATTTACCGGTAAAATTACCACAAATGACCAAAAATTTCCGCAAATTTATACATTTTAAAATTGAATCTGGCCATTTTTTTGTTGAATTTTTGATAATTTGGAGTAATTCGACATAAATTTCATGCTTCTTTATTCAAAATCTAATATGAACTGAAATAATCATGACTGTATTTCGAAAACATTGTAACGGGGTCTGATTATCGGAAGATATTCAACATTTGAGCCTCTTTTTAGATTCAAAATAGAGAGTTTATGTCTATCATTAACCACTTCAGATATATTTTCACAATACAGTACTAAATACAACCCCCCCCCCCCCAACGAAAGAATAATTTCTTTAGAAGACGGCTCCAAAGTTTCTTTCGTTTTTGCCTGAAAATGATCGTGAGGTATCACAGTAATGAGAACAGAAAAAAAACCAGGAGGTGCAAGACCTTTTGGGTTGAGCTCCATCGCAAAATAGAGCTAATAGATGAAGAACAAGAGACCTTATTTCCTATTAAGTCATTCTTTTAAAAACAGACTTTATATTAAGTCATTTAAAATATTGACTTTATAGTAGATCATCTGGAAATTGTACTGTATTAAGTTATAGTGGAATGGACTTTGTATTAAGTCATCCCAGAAATAAATCTAAATTAAGTCACTTCAATTAAACTTTACATTAAGTCATCATACAAATAGGATTTATTATAAATCATGTCAGAAACAGACTATATATTCAGTCGTTTTAAAAATTAGACTTTATATTAAGTCGGTTTAAAATAAGACTTTACTTTAAGTTACATCCCAGAAATAGACTTTATATTTCAGTCATCAAAGAAATAAGCTTCATAGTAAGTCATTCAAAAATAGACATATTCCAATAGTTGAACTTTTCATACACTTAATGTAGCTTCCTCACCAATCCCAAATTTACTTTTTGGCAATATAACCTCAAAACAATCATATTCCTGCACTGGATTTGTAGAAGACATCTATTTTTCTAGCTTCTGATATACCACCTACATGAGCTCCTGTGGCGAAATCAATAGACATTGGTCCTTCAAAAATTTGTTGTTGGAATTTGATTTTTTTAGGTTATATTTTCAAAAAACAGATTCTGGATTGGTGCTAAAGTTGCACTGGTTGTAAGAAGAAAGTGCAATGAATACATTTTATGGGTGAGAGAATCCGAAAAGTCGTTTTCTGCACAAACCACTTGAACCGGCGGGATAACACAAAATAGACAACTGTGAAGATTTAATTCATTTGACCTCTAGTCACTGACTGGACGTAGAAATATTTTATTCCTGAATACAACAGAGCATGCCTTAGATACATTCCGTCCTTCTCAGGACGATAGGAATCAGTGGTGAGTAAGTTACTTTTTCTTTGAGTAATAAATAACAATTACGTTACTCAGCGAAGAAAAGTACAAAGTTACAATGAAATTACTTCTAACTGTAACTAGTAAAGTAACTTAATAAAGTAACTTCAGTAACTTAATTTATTTAGATATAAGATTTCATACTGAAATTCAGGTAACAATTTAAAGTACCAGGGCGTAAAATGTTTCCAATTTCGAAAAAAAAACTCATTTTTGCATGATTTAATTTAAAACGCTTTCACATTTTTCAACCAAAGTTTTATTCTGAACCAAAAAATATGAATTTTCAAGCACAAGGGTGACATTTTAACAGAAAAGTTTCTTTTCAACCAAAAAGTTGGGCTTTCTACCATAATAGTCAAATTGTCAACGAAATACATGAATGTTCCACAAAAGGGTTGAACTTTAATACCGAAAATATTAATTTCCATAAAAAAAGTTAATTTTCTACCCAATAGACTAATTTTCTAATATTTTCAAACCAAAAAAAGCAAATAATTTTTGACAGAAAAGTTAAATTTATCACAAAAAAGTTCATTTTTAACCAACTAGTTACATTTTCTGCCAAAATATTTGAATTTTCTACCAAACAAAAAAATAACAACATGAAAAACGAATTTGAAACAAGATAGTTAAACTTTAACCAAATATGAATTTTGAACGAAAATGTTTGTCATTCGCCAGCTAGGTGAGATTTTTATCAGAACAGTTGAATTTGTAACAAAAAACATGAATTTTCAACCAAAATAGAAGAATTCTCAATAAAAAATATAATAGTTGATATTATTTCAACCAAAAAATATTTCCATTTTAAATCACAGTTGAAATCATCCAAGAAAGATGAATTTTCAACAAAGTATCTAAAACCTCAACCAAAATAGATTACTAATTCGCTACCCGTAACTAATCCATAAACATGTATACTTACTAAATAATCAGGTCATGTTGCCAACCATCTTCTACATACTTAAAAGGACTACCGAAGTGTAGTGGATACGTCCATATGATTTGAGGGATCACTCAGTCGTTTTAAATTAATTTTGAAAAGTAGTCTACCACACATTTGAAAGAGTTCGTTTTATTCGATATTTTATTTTACCTAGCCCTAAGTCGCGGTAAAATTATTCTGGACCCAGAAAGGAGAAGATAAATTGAAAAATGCAATATTTGACAAAGAAGCTAATATTTATTCAGACGCAGTTTTTTATAACGACGTTTTCTCATCAACTATAAGTCGTAGTGGTCACAATTACTCAGTCTCTTGATATTTCGCAAAGGTACAATTATCCTCATAAGCTAATCCTCTGATCAAAGATCGTGGTTCTATCTTGCTGATTGTGACCGTTTCAGCTACCCCCTTTTTAAAAAGGAACCTCATTATAGGTGACTTTTTCAAAACTCGTCATGAAATTCAAAACAATCGGTACTCCGACTCTCATATCCTAAGCGCAATTCCTTAAGGGATTCTCATGAGTCTATCTGGAATCTTTCATCGCACTGTCGAAAGCATTCAGTTTTATTTATTTCTGTTCTTTTTGAACTACTTCTTCCAATCTGCCGAAGTGGTTGCTGGTTTGAAAAGTCGGGTTTAGGGTTTTGTTTAATTCCAGGGTGGGACTGCGAATCTCATGCAATCTGGAGCTTTGCATTCTGGTTCGAAATCTGGAAGGGAAATAATTCCATAGATACTTTAGGTTTCGGATCTGGGTCGATGTCTAATTATATATTCGAAGTTATTTTTATTGGAGTTTTTTAATTAACAAGCTTCTTTGTTTTTCAGCTTTGGTCCTTATTGGCTTCCTTTGAAGAATTTTTGCAGATTTCTGAAGATCTTTCCGCCCTTGGGTTGCCCCAGAGATCGTCCAGCCTTCCTGGCCCCTTTAGTTTTCATAACAACAGTATGCTTCGCGGTATAATCCCCGTCTTGAATATTTATAACCTGATTTGCATTCTCTTCCTTGCTTTTAATTTCGTAAGTTAAAAATACAAAAACTGTAGGCGAAGTTGACATAATTTTAAAAGCAGGTGACAGCTTTTCCAAATGAGGGATTAGTGTTTTAGCCTAGCTTGCAGATAACAGCCGTTTTCTCGGTGAGGCCTCTGAACCTTTCTTCGTTGGATGGTTTCGAATTCCCAGCCACTTCGAAAACTTTGTTTTTATCTTGTTTAGCCTGCTTGACAAAATGCGTGTCTTTCTTTTCATTTTTATGTGGAATGGATGAAATGTTTTACTGTTGTTTTCAGGCATAAGATCAGTTTCAGGAATTTCTATTAGTGTCTTCCGCTTGCCTTTGGGTCCTTCTCTAGATAGTTTTGGAATACATGAATCTCCCATGCAGTCAATTTCCCTTATGAATGCCCCGACTATATTTGCAAAGTCCAAAGCAAGTGGCGTTTTTCTGTTTTCGGCTGTCATGGCGTCGGAAGATATAGTTTGTTTATGGTTGATGCTGATGGGTGTTGGTATATGTTTCGTATTGTGAAGTCTTGGCCGAAATCCTCTCTTGTCATGGAGTAGCTGATCATACCCTTTTATAGTATCTTCGATAATTTTTGCTACAACTTTACTGAAAGATGACTTCTCTTTTTGTTTAGAGGGGTTTTCATCCTTCATTAAGTTTAGCCCTTCAACTACCCCTAGCGGACCGAATTAACGGAACGAATACGCTACAGCGTATCCTTATAGTTTCCACATCGTTTCCTCTCCGTATCATGAAAGAAAAACACATTAAAAAAGGAATATGAACATTTAACTTGTTAAAATTCGTAGCTCGTAATCATTTTTCAGTTTTTCAATAATTTTATTGAACTCTTTACTAAAAGATGACTTTTCTCTTTCTTTGATTGGCCTTTCATCGCTCACTGTGTTGAGTTCTTCCTGCAAGCTTCAACGTCTACTTTGAGCAATTATTATAGGGATGGTGCCAGTGTGACGAGATGTGTACGGTAGAGTGTAATCTCCAAGGTCAATCGGAAGTAAGTTCGTGCCCATTGCCCTCTGTTCATCGTTCAGTGTGTTAGTAGTGCTCGATTTCTTCATTTTCTTCTTGGGTATCAACACCAAGTGGAATTAAAGGTTTTTTAAGTTTAGTGCGTTTTTCAGGATGGCCACATGTGCGAGACATAATTTTGTCTATTTCTATAAATTTCAACAATCTTCTTTTTTGGGTCCCTGTTCGAGCGCCAATAAAAGAGTTCGTTTCATTCGATATTTTTTTTACCTAGCCCTAAGTGGCGGTAAAATTATTCTGGACCCAGAAAGGAAAAGTTAAATTGAAGAATGCACTATTTAACAAACAAACTGATATTTATTGAGACTCATTTTTTTATAACGACGTTTTCTCATCAACTATCAGTCGTACTGCTAACAATTAATAATTATAAGTCTCTTGATATTTCGCAAAGGTACAATTATCCTTATGAGCCAATCTAACTACAAAGATCGCGGTTCCGTCTTTTGCAATCGTGATATCATAGCCTTACATCTAATAATACTGCAATCGCAGGTATTTAACAATCGTCGTCGTATCACTTTTCAAAGGAAAAAGTAAATATAAACCTAAATTCTTTCTACGGCAGCCGAGATAGCGTGCACCATTTAGACTCCACACAAAATAACAAATTGCCGGAACCTGTTCCAGCGTACCCGGAAAAAATCTGAAAATCAAAATGTAAGGGCCTGAAGCCTGTGACAGCGTGCCGAGCATAAATCAATAAATAAAAATAAAAAAGTCTGAAGCCCATCGCAGCGTACTCAAATCAAAAACAACGAATCTTTATCCCTCCAGAGCCTAAGGCCAGGTGGCCACTCGGAGAGATGATCCGGTTGTGGACTTCGGTTTCCCATAGTCCACTTCGAGAGTGACCCGTTTCGCACCTCGCATGCCTTCTTATACCCTCTCCAATCGTGGTTGATCGTGGGAGAGAGGATCATGCGCTTCCTAGAGTTTCTACCCAGTAATATACTTGCCAAGAATCGCCTTCCGGATGGCTACGTCCATGTCAGACTGTTCCCTCGGCATTCGGTTCCATACTTTCAGAGGCCTTGCCATATTATTGCTGATTGTGACCGTTTTATATTAAATTAAAAATAACCACACTTTTTATCAATACTTCTATAGATTAATACTGTCGATAGACATGTTATACTGAACGTAGACAATATTCCTATGTTAATTATAACCGGTCATAACCATCTATAAAAAAAACCACCCTGATCCAACAAACTAATAGATATTTTCATTTCAACCACCAGCTAACTTCACTTCGTTGAGTGCTAAGGGAAAAAAATGAACCAGCTGCATGGGATTCGGTCCATTTTTGCCCTATTTTGCTAATATCTTCGTAAAAACTAATTTTTTCTATATACGTGTATTTGAAAATAAGTAAGAACTACTTTTAAGAACTGTTCAATGAAAAAGAAAATGATAATAATTCTCATTCGTCACGAAGATATTTCATAAATGAAGTTTTTTCCATGTATTTGGTCCATTGTTTTCCCCTCAGCACTCAACGAAGTGAAGTCAGCCAATCTTGGGCCCCTGAGCTACCGTGCTTGCGTTAGGGCCGAGCCGGTCCCGTGTTTGTGTGTGAGTGACTAAATAACATCTGGTAGACCGTTCACGGAAAGGGTTCGAAAGTTCGCCCAAGAACTGAGGATCTTGAATCACACAATAAACAAGTCAAAGCTGCTGACTATCAAGCAGCATATTGTTGACAAAATACGGCTGTTATCTGACGCAAGGAGGAGAATACAGAAGAGGGAGAGGTGGATATATATATATATATATATATATATATATATATATGAATATGTATATCAACGAGTTACGAAAAATTTAGAAGGATTTTAATGAATTTTAGTTATTTCAAAGGATTCAGGAATTTAATATAATATCAGCGGATTTCATTGTATTTCCGTGGATTTGAATTCGGACATATTGTAGATGACGTCAACAAAATTTTCATTTATCGAAACCTGAAAAACGTTTGCGAGATTAGAGATGAATGATTATATTATTATATTTACCAATAAAGTTGAGGATAACCGCCAGTGATGGAACCAGAGTAGAAAGGATCATCATTTTTCAAACTCAGGTAAAACTCATTACTCTATCAATGAAGAATTCTGTTAAAATGACAGCTAATGATTATTCTGCTGCTTCATCACGCACTGTATAATATTTTGTATAGTTCTCATCTCATGAATTTGATATGCCTTAAGTTTGTCCTCGTGTTATATTTGTATCTGACTAATCAGTCGAAGGGCACATCAATTTTGCCGACATCATTATGAAGATAATTGATTAGTATCGAGGAGGAAAAAAATCGTAAAATTCATCGATAATTAAGAACATTACAATAATATTCCTGTGGCCAATTGTATTATAAAGCAAAATTGTTTGTTTTGTTGATTGACGGTTGATATAGTTTTTTTGAGCCCATAACAACTGCATATGTTTCAATATGTATCTCAGAGTAACATTAATCAAACTGAGTAAGAAAATACTTTTTTTTATGTCAGGCTTAAGCTTTAATTTTCATTTTAAATGCGTGCCACGAACGCGGAAAAAATTACTTTATTTACTAAATCATATGAATGTGATGTAGAGAGTAATATTTCACTAGGAAAGTGTGTAAGAATCGATCAATCGTTACTGTTTATATCATGTCAAAAACGTTTTCGAGAAAAAACACTTCCGAATCACGTGATATTTGCAGGGTCAATATGTTTGAGGTCGCTGAATCCAAATTTGAAGTTGAAATTTTCAAAATTCGAAATAGTAAATCCAACATGGCGGACATGAAATAGTAAACATGTTTTAATGTAGATGAAATTGGTATTCATTAGGTTTTTGGGGTTGCTGATTTTAAATTTGATGTTGGATTTTCAACATTCAAAATGGCGGACACTATATGGCGGAAATTAAATATTAAAAATGCTTTTGTCTGAATAAAATTGGTGGTACATGGGTTTCTGGGATCTTTGATTTCAAATCTGATATTGGATTTTAAAAATTGAAAATGGCGGATTCGATATGGCGTAAATGAATTTCTAAAAGAGATCGGATATGGATAAAATTGGTGATATTTTGGTTTTTGAGGTCGCTGCATTACTTCACTGAAGAACGAATTCCTTGAAATGTTTATACCTTTTATTTATTTTTTAAAAAGTTTTTAAGTTTTGAGTTTCAAAGTGCCTGATAAAATTGCCGAATTATAAAATATCTGAAACTGTAAAATTGCCGGGAATAGAAAATGCCCAGATTAAAGAAAATTAGCTTCATTTTAACAATCATCATTTATTTAATAAAAATACAAAGAAGAAATATTGTGATAGAAGATGAAAAAAATGTTAAATGGTTTTTCAAATTGCTTCCATTTCAAATTTTGTTTTCAGTAATCGTACTGTCTCAAAAAAAAGTTAAATTTTCAACAGAATAGTTGAATTTTCAAGTCCAAAAGACGAATTGTTCGAATGATAGTTGAATTTTCAATAAATTAGTTGCATTTACAACAAAATAGTTTCACGATCAATGAAATAAAATCAACTTTAAAAAAAATAGATAGATTTTTAACCAAATAGTGAAATTTTAGTACCGAAAAGATTATATAAATTTTAACCACAAAAGTTGACTCTTCTACCGTAAAAGAAGACTTTCAAATACAAATGGGCGGATTTTCTATCCAAAAAGATATTTTGTACGAAAATTTGTCTTTTGTAAATCAATTCATCTGTTTTTGAATTAAAATGGAAATCTTTCTCAATTGAATTATCAATTATTAAATTTTTCTTTGACACTCAATCTTTTTGTTGAAAATTTAAACACGTGGTTAGAAGCGAACTATTTGGTTGAAAATTAAAGATTCCATTGGAAATTGATATTTTCAAAGGGAAGTGAAAAAATAACAATATAAGACAAACTTCCACAATTTGAAACTTTGTAGATTCTTGTACTTTATTGAGACAATGTATGAATATAAAAAAAATATGGCATGCCAGCCAAGAAGTTTTGCTATCATAATAAATTATAGATAAAGCAAACATTTCAGTTCTCCAACAGCTTTACAACTGTTTTGCAACAGTTTTTCAACTGATCGTTAAATCGTAATGAGTAAGAATTAAACCATCTAATGTGCCAGCATGAGCTCTGCTTTTTTATTATCGTAATTTACCAAAAAGTCATTTTTTACGAAATGACTTTAAATGCCCTTAAAATAGTATAACAAACATTTATTAACCTACGTTACTAATTTATTCTGTCGAAATCAATCAATGGAAAATTGCTTCTCTTCAAAAAACTAGAGAAAATGAAATTAAATGACCATTTTCTCAATAAAATGACCTTGAGCGACCTTTGAAAGTTATTGTAAAAATGTGACAAAAATCTAAGTTCAGTATTGAATTGTAAATAACAAAATTCACACGGGCAATAAATAGCATAAATTTAATTATGAATTAACATGTTTGCCCTGAAATGGCCTTGAGCGACCTCTAAATATAATTTTTTAAATTCTGAAACAAATCAGAGGTCGTTTTGTTAGCGAAATTACCAATTTATTGGGCTCCCAAGTTGAATTCAAGAAAAAAAAAACACCCTGATGGATATCCGCAGTTTCTCTAACGTAATTTCAAAGCAGAGGGTCGATTTTTTAGGAAACGTACAAAAAAGTGAAACCGCTTTCACAGGAACATACAAATAAAGACAATAAGCTATAACAAAAATGTTGTATATTGTTGGACTTAATCGTAGTTTTAGATTTCCACAAGAATTTATAAAATGCAAAACCGCTATTTACAAACATCTCTAAAAATATATGTTCAAAAGAAGATTAGAACTTAAGATTACTTTGAGTAATCAAAGACTATCATCTTTTACTATTCTACTATTCCTTCAAATCTTAAACATATCAACATGTTATGTAATAGCTATAGTTCATTTATTTCAAATTAATATTATACCATTGCAAAATTCTCTATACTTATCATGTGGGAAGTTAAAACAACAATAAAATGCCACAAAATATGAAAAAGGTACCGTCCGAATAGTAGAGAAAAAATAAAAACGTAAAAATTGAACAATTCTAAACATCCTTAATAATAAAAGAATTTCAAAAATTATTATTATTCTCAATCAATTTATTTAAAAATTAATTATTTTAAATTTGCCGTCATTATAAATCTATGATGATTTCTTCCTTGAAATATTTTTCTAAGGGAAGGAAAAGCATTTTTTTAAATTTTCTTCTGAAAAAGACTGGTTGGGGGATTGCCGAAAGATTAAAGCCTCGAGAACGATAATACATTGAGTTTCCAATAATACATTTATTGACAACTCACACGCAACATTTGAGCCCAATAGACTTCAATTTTTACGTCCGGCTCACTCGATAATTTCTATTGATTGGGCGTCGGCGACCTACTGGAGTTTCATCGCGTTCTTCCTGTGTCAGTGGGGTAACTATACCGCTTTCCATGTTTATTTTTGCCCGTTTATTGTAATTACTGTATTTCGTATCATAAAGATACAATCCAGTAAGAGTATTATAAGTCTCCAATATAGCAAACACATTGCCATCGGATGTTGATATAACAATTTGTTCTTGTGTTGGCACAGGCAAGAATCTGCGATTAGTGCCATGCCCTACAATCAATTTAAGTACTGTATCAGCAGGTAAAGTATATCTGCGAAGTTCAAATACCCGGTGCGGATTGTTCTTGGAAGTGAGACGAATGAATTTGAAATGTTCTAGTCCACATCCACCTTTGTTACGAGAAGGAAGCCTGGTCGGCGGTACAATATTTCTCTCAGCAGGAGGATGTATTGAAGAAGAAGAGCTGTCTGGAAAGTTAGTCCTGGCAGTTGAAAACACCGAGAGAGAAGGGCTGTCAGGAGGAGACCTGGACCTGGACCTTGCAGAAAAAGAAGGAGAACTGGCCGGAGAATGATTCAGGTCAAAAGGTTCTCTATTAGGTGAAGACTCGAAACTCAACTCTGCAAAAAGAAACAGGACAACAGTTTTCTAAAGTCCGTGAAGCAAGAATTTTAGAAGCTGTCCCACATTTAACATAATTCGCTGTCCTCTCAATCATGTCACAGACACACGTGCGCGCAAAAGCACACACATGAACATGCATATATATCAACGAATCGCAAGAGATTTAGAAGGATTCAAATAAATTTTAATTATTTCAAAAGATTCAGGCATTTAATAAAATTTGAAGGCATTTCATTATATTTCAATGTATTTTAATTTAGACATATTGTACATATGTCGAAAAAATTATCACTTACGGAAACGCTAAAAACGATTTTGAAATTAGAGATAAATGATTATATTATTATATCTACCAATAAGGTTAAGGATAACCGCCAATGATAGAACCAGAGTAGAAAGGATCCTCATTTTTCAAACTGCGGTAAAACTGATTACTCTATCAATGAAGAATACTGTTAAAATGACAGCTTATGATTATTCTGGTACTTTATCACGCATTATATATTACTTACTGTAGTTCTTATCTCATAAATGTTATATGCTTTGCGTTTGTCCTCGTTATATTTTTATCTGGATAATGAGTCGAAGGAGAACATAAATCTCGCCGACATTACTATGAAGATAATTAATCAGTTTTCAGAAGAAAAAAAATTTTTTAATCCATCGACAGTTAAAAACAATACTATAATATTCCTGTGGGCCGGTGTATTAGGAAACAAAATTTTTGTATGGTTAATGAACGGTTAAAACCATTTTTTTCAGCCCATATCAACTGGATATGTTTCACTAGGTATCGCAGGGTAAAATAAATCAAACCTTGTTTAAAAATATTATTATTATTATTAAAATCTGTCTTATCAAAAAGAAGTGAGTTATTCAACTCTTGACGATGTTTCAGGCTCAAGCTTCAATTTTTATTTTGAATGCATGCGAAAACCACGGAAAAATTACTTTCTTTACTAAATCATATGAATATCATGTAAATAGTAATATTTCACTAGGAAAATGTGTAAGAATACATCAATTTTTACGGCTTATATCATGCCAAAAATGTTTTCGAGAAGAAACACTTCAGAATCACGCGATATTTGCTTGGTCAATGTTTTTGTCGTCGCTCAATCTAACTCTGGAGTTAAATTTTCAAAATTCGAAATGGAAAATACAACATGGCGGACATGAAATAGTAAATGTGTTTAGATGTAGATAAAATTGTTCGTTGGATTTTCAGGGTTGCTGATTTCAAACTTAATGTTGGATTTCCAACATTCGAAATGGCGGATCCAATATGGCGGAAATCAAATATTAAAAATGTTTTCATCTGAATGAAGTTGGTGGTAGGTGGGTTTCTGGGGTCTTTCAGTTCAAATCTGATATTCGACTTTGTAAGTTGAAAATGGCGGATTCAATAGGGTGGCACAAAATCATCAAAAATATTTAGAACTTGATCATATAAATTTACACGTTTTTGGGTTCTTTAAAATTGAATTGACTAATTGCGAAAAGAACTACTCAAAATGTGATTTTTCAAACAAGAATACATTTTATAAACATTAATTCTTTTCAATATAAAAGTGAACTCTTCAAAAATAAAATAAAAACATAAAATCAAATATTTTCACTACGTGAAAGTTTAGAAAAATAATAATAACGTTAAGATCGACTCATAGGTGTTATTTTTTCAGAGACCACCTTATATTTGTGTTAGTTTGACATATGACCACAAATATTGCATTATTATTTATAAATATTCATTTTGATATTACCCTTCATAAATTTATTTCATTACCATTACTTATAATCTCTTCTATTTCATCTATTTTCGATTTTGGTAATACTTCGTGACATATTTTGGCCGCCATTGAGCATTTTTAGTAATTTTTTTAATTTGGCAGACCAACTGCTAGAATGTAACAAATGAGAATAACAATTTGATTGTTGTATTTCTGAATTTCTGCTGGGCACTATTTTTATTCCACTGAAAAATAACATTCCTGAAAAGTTTTGACTTTTCAAGTTTTGAAAAAAAAGTTTTTAAGTTTTAAATTACCGATGGAAAATTTGCCGAATTATAAAATATCTGACATTGTAGAATTGGCGGGACTAGAAAATGTCCAGATTGACAAAAAATTAACTTTTTCGTAACAATAATCATTCAATTATTTATAATACAAAAATAAAGTATTGTGATAAAAGAAATTAAAAGTAATGTTTGATGTTTTTTAAATTGGTTCTATTTCAAATTTTGTTTTCGGGAATTATCGTGTGTCGAGGATTTTATTGTTTAGGATTTTTTAAATTGTTCCATTCTTACTGTACTGATTAGTCATTTTTGAACAATTTAATTTTACTGAATAACCAATTAAAATCATTTTTATATTACAAAATTACGATTTGGCGAAATTTCTGTTTTCCCGAATTCCCATCTGACATAATTCAATTCGGACGAATCGCCCCTTGTTCTTATTATTTATTTTTTCTTCTTATTTCTAGTTGTCATAATTTTTTTTTTACTGAATAACTATTTGCTATCAGTTTTAATTTTCGCGATGACCACTATCGAGCGAAAAAGACGAATTTTTTGAAATACAATTGAATTAGCAACGCAACAAGTTGAATTTTCAAGCAAATAGTTGTATTAAAACAAACATCATCTCGAACCGAATATCTGAATTGACACCCAAATAGTAGAACTGCAAATTAAAAGAGAAAAAATTTCCAACAAAAAAGTTGAATTTCTAACCCGATAGTTGAATTTTCAAGTCCGAAAGACGAATTTCTGCAAAGATAGTTGAATTTTCAACAAATCATTTGCATTTACAACAAAATAGTTCGACGATAAATCAAAAGAGATGAATTTATGATAAAATGAATGGATTTTTAACCAAATAGTGGAATGTTAACATCGAAACGACGAAATGAATTTTTGAACAATCGATTGACCTGTTTTTCATATGAAATTGCAATCCTTTTCTATTGAAATATCAATTATTGAATTTTTCGTTGGAAATTTAGATTTTCACGTTATAGTATTATGCTGTCACTGGTAGACAAATTTCAGATAAGTTTTCTAACTTAGTTTTCAAATCCTAATTACGGAGGACTAATTATCATAAATGCATGAGCAGTAATAATGAATTACCCTTTAGCAAAGAAAGATGAAAACTTAGTTGGCGATGAACTACCAGCTAATATGCAATTATTAGATCTATTTCTTTATTATCGCAATTTACAAAAAGGTCCTTTTTTGCGAAATGACTGTGAATTCCCTTCAAATAGTATGACAAACATTTATCAAACAACTTTAATAATTTGTTTTTGCGAAATGAATGAATTGACACTTGTTTCTCTATAAAAAACTAGAGAAAATTAAATTAACTCAAGATTTTCTTGAGGAAATGACCTTGAGCAACCTTCAAAAGTTATTCACGCATTACACACGGGCCAGAAATAAATAAATCAATCAACAGCTTTAATTTAATTAAGACTGAACATTTTTGCCTTGAAATGGCCTTGAGCGACCACTAAATATATATTTTTTCAAAATTCTGAAACAAATCAGAGTTCATTTTCTCAGCAAAATTAACAATTTGTTGGGGTCCCAAATTAAATTAAAAAACGCCAAGAAAACAACCCACTGGATATTCGCAGTTTCTCTAACGTAATTTCAAAGCAGAGGGTCGATTTTTTAGGAAAAGTACAAAAAAATGAAACCACTTTCACAGAAATATACAAATAAAGACAATAAGTCACAACAAAAATTACAGAAAAGTACAACTTTTGTCCATTATTTGCACGCATTTTGTACTGTTTTCTATATTGTTGTATTTATTTGTAGTTTTAGGTTACCATACTTGTTATCCAAGGTGAAAAAAGAATAACTTTTCAATTGCAAAACCTGTAAGTTCTGTAAATTGTTGAAAATGTGTGTTTTTTTCTACAGATTCGTGTGGGAAATTAGAACCACAATAAAGTAACACAATATATGAAAAGGTACAAATTTCTTCCGGATGTGTGAGAAAAAATGAAGTGGTAAGAATTAACCGATACCAAACGTCTTTAATAATTAAAGGATTTCAAAATTAGGATCTTGAACCAAATTCAATAAATAATAAACTGGCTGGGGGATTGCTGAAAGAATAAAGCCTCGAGAACTGAAGTACATTGCGTTTTTATTAATATTTCTATCGACAACTCACACGCAAAATTTGAGCCTGATTTACTCCGATTTTTACGTCCGGTTTACTCGATAACTTTTATTGATTGGGCGTCGGCGACCAACTGGAGTTTCATCGCGTTCTTCCTGGGTCAGTGGAGTAACTTTACCGCTTTCCATGTTTATCTTTGCACGTTTATTGTAATTACTATATCTTGTATCATAAAGATACATTCCAGCAAGAGCATTAGTATTCTCCAATATTGCGAAGGCGTCACCATCGGATGTTGATATAACAATTTGTTCTTCTCTTGGCATAGGCACAAAGGTATAATTCTTATTAGGCCATACCGCCAATTTGAGGGTTGTATCGGCAGGAAAAGTGTATCTTCGTAGTTCGAATACCCGGTGCGGATTTGTTCTGGGAATAAGTCGAATGAGTTTAAAATTTTCAAGCCCACATCCACCTTTATAACGAGAAGGAAGCCTGGTCGGTGGTACAATATTCCTGACAGCAGGAGCATGACTTGAAGAAGAAGCCATGCCCAGAGGCTTAGTCCTGGTAGGAGAAAACGTCAAAAGAGAAGGACTGTCAGGAGGAGACCTGGACCTGGACCTACCAGGAGGGGTAGGAGAACGGGCCGGAGAACGATTTAGGTCAATAGGTTCTGTATGAGGTATAGACTCGAAACTTAACTCTGCAAAAAGAAACAGGCGTCTACATTTTTTCAAAGTCCGTGAGGCAAGACAGAATGCTGATCACGGAAAATTTGTCCGAATTATAGAAAGAGTCCCATTTAGATTAATTTTTAGGAATTTAATTATATATACCTTTGTGAACTCATCAATAAATTATTATATTATTATATTTACCAATAAAGTTGAGGATAACCGCCAGTGATGGAACCAGAGTAGAAAGGATCCTCATTTTTTTAACTGAGGTAAAAATAATTAATCTATTAATGAAGAATTCTGTAAAAATTGCAGCTAATGATTATTCTAGTGCCTTATCACACAGTATATAATGCCTAATATGGTCCTTATCTCATGAATTTTATATGCTTGGAGCTTGTGCTTGTATTATATTTGCATAGGATTGATTACGCAAAGGAAAAAATGAATGTCGCCAACATTATTATGAAGATAACTGGGGTTTCGCAAGAAAAAAAAATCACTCAGTTCATCTATACTTAAAAATATTACTATAATATTCCTGTGTGTCAGTCTATTATTATGTGAAAAAAATTAAAGTTTTGTTAATAAACGGTTGATATGATTTTTTGAACCCATATTAACTGAATATATCTAACTAGGTATCTTAGAGTAAACTTAATCAAACTCAGTTAAATAATATTTGAAGAAAAAAAATATTATCTTCACAAAAAAAACTGAGTTAGGTAACTTTCGGCAAAGTTTCAGTTTGAGGCTTAAATTTTTATTCCAAATGCATGCCACAACCACGGATAAAATAACTTTCTCCACTAGATCATACGAAAGTCATGTAAATAGTAATATTTCACTAGAAAACTGTGTAAGAAACTATTAATTTTCACTGCTTGGTAACAAATAGTATAAGACATTGAAAATAAGGCTCTGAGTTGCTATTTTCTGTACATGACGACAAATTCTATGATGAATCAATAGAATATATTCAACATTTGATCATTTAAAATTACCGATTTTCTGTGACATTATTTTGTAGAAAAATCATGTATTCCTATTCCCGCGCCACGGGCTCATGACTTTTCTTCTTGGCAGTAAAATTTTTCATATGAATATTGGAAGGTGACATCTAAAACCGAAAACAGATTATCGGCTATTGCTCTCTCATGAAACATTTTTTCAGGTTCATTTTTAACATTTTGTCATGATGAAAGAGAAGAATATTTCATTTTTAATCTTTTCCGGAATTGGAAGACGCAAAATATTAATTTTTAATACGTTCATTCCATACATTAGAAGGAAGTAAATTTTGGTGAATAATTTTTTCTAAATTAGGAGACACAGTTTTTGTTTTCAATAGGATTCCTCATTGAAATATGGGACCTTCTTGCA
>JAABKJ010000755.1:70923656-70967919 GCA_011634705.1 Andricus grossulariae
AATTTCTAGACAAACTAAAAATTATTCTTTTTTTCTGAAGAATTGATTTTAAAAGAATATTTAAAAAAGATTTAAAAATTTTTTCAAAAAAGATTCTCGAAGATTTTAAGGAAATTTTTTTAATCTTGCAGGGTTTTCGAAAAATTGTAGGAAAAACTCGAGTCATAAGATAATAACAAACTTTTATTAGATTGCTGGAAAATTTTTAAACGATTTTTTTAAACAAATTTTTAAGAGAACACTTAAAAAGATTTCAAAATAAATTTTCACGTATAAATTAATTTTTCTACGTTAAAATTGAATAAAATGAAATAATTTTGAAAATTTATACATTTTTTTATTCATTCTTCGATTTATAGTATTGAAAATTATAGCATGGATTTCTATTTTTTGAAATCTTTTAACTGTACAATGTATAAAAGATCAAAGTTACCAATTTTACAGTTCAACGGCTTTTAATTACAAAATTTTCAATTGAAAAATGGAAAATGCTTCTGTTTTATACGCGTAAATTATTGAGCGTTTGAATTGAAAATAGTTTAAAGTTTTAATTATAAAAGGTATAAATTCAAAAGTATTCCACTTTGAGTGTATTATTTTCATTTAAGGTTTTATAACTTCAAATGAAAAAATTTAATCTCCAATAGTTCGAATATTTTAATTTTAATGACCGTGTTTAGTTCTTTTTCAATTGTTCAATTTGAAAATTAAATTGAATTAAAATTTTTTTTGAATTAAAATACTATTTTTGTTGTTGAGAATTCTTCTTTTTTGGTTGATAATTCAATTATTTTGTTAAAAATTAACTTTTTGTGGAAAATTCATATTTTCAGGTTAAAAAATTAAACTTTTTTGTAAAAAATTCGTCTCTTTCAGAAAATATTTAAAAACTTTCAGTTAAAAAAACAACTGGTTGCAAATTGATCTTTTTTGTTTGAGGATTCAACTATTTTGTTGATAATTTGTCTTTTTTGGATCAATTCAACTGTTTTTTATTTAAAATGAAAATATTTTCGGATTGAAATATCAACTATTGTATTTTCCGTCGAGAACCCATCTTTTTTGTTTAAAAATTAAACTATTTGGTTGAAGATGAACTTTTTGTAAAAATTTTGATTTGACATATCTGAAATTTCCAATAATCTTTTTGAATTGTTTCAAGAATCACAGAAAATTATATTAATATAACTTGAGAAAGAATAAAAAAAATATTCCTAATAAATAAGTAGGTCATCAAAATTTTTATTTTGTGATAAATAGTATTTTGCCCCTTAAATTGAGAAACTACACACGCGCGTAGCGCACGATTGATAATGTTAGTTATTATAAAAAACAATATCTATAAAATTGTAATCAACAAACAAAAATCAGGAGACGTGATAAAAACTTAACGACTTTCAATTGAATGGAGTAATTAATTTCTTTTCTTGAAGAAAAAAAATTGTTTTCTTTTAGACTTGAACTGTGGAGTGCAAAGTCATTGTTTTGTTTGGAAAAATTAATTTCTTTGAAGCGACAAATAAAAGAATGAATTTTTTGCCCTTTCAGAAATTATAATCCATTTTGACCTTTGATGAAATACAAAGTATCTAAAATTACGAGTAAGTGGTATAAATTTAATATTCAAAACGGGCAACATTAGGAGCGAATCACGCTTGGAATGACTTTGCATTTACAATTTAAGAAATGAGATGTTGTAAGCAAAAAACAAGGCTGCTGATCCCAATTAAAGTTCCAATTGCAAAATAATTTCTGTTATAATATTTAAACAATCACAAAAATATTTGAAGTCTACATTTACAAGAAATAATTATATAATCCGCTCTAATATATACTTGATAATGCGGGATTAGAAAGTAGTAAACTCCATTCGGCTTTAAAAACTGAATAAAAAATCTTTTTGTAATATCTTTGAGAAAATAATAGTTTAGGAGTTAGAGCTGTTTTAAGCTAAAAGATTCTAGGGGCCGAAGTTTGGAGCGTAAAAACGGCGTCTTCCACTGGCAGGAGTAGCGAGAGATCAGAGTCAAACTTTCCCCCACTCTACGGATCGCACCGTATTTCGGCCTCGCCATAAAATTAAAATCTTTGTGAATCGGAATCTATTGATTGTGGAAAAAATTCTCAAAGCAATTTTTGACTCAATTTTTTATTTAAAATAAGAGTACGTATTTTTTCATTACAAATTATGAACTTTTAATTTTCAGATGTTGCTAATTCATCCAACGGAGGAAATGTCGAAGCAGATTCGGGTGGAGCTGAACGAAAATGTTGACACGCGGGATAAGGACGTGGAAACGATTAAAGAGTGGCTAAAAAAACAACCACATCTACCTCAATTTGATGGTGAGATTTTTATCTGAAAAATTATTTCTAGACATAAATGCACTTACTTTACATGAGTGGTCACAGTGTTTAATTTTCAGGATTTCAATTAAAACAGTCATTAAGGAAGTAATTATTACGAGATTGGAT
Source organism: Andricus grossulariae (assembly GCA_011634705.1). Taxonomy (NCBI): domain Eukaryota; kingdom Metazoa; phylum Arthropoda; class Insecta; order Hymenoptera; family Cynipidae; genus Andricus; species Andricus grossulariae. Next base: position 70,926,132 of record JAABKJ010000755.1, read on the forward strand.
AAAATGCTAATAATAATCATACTAAGAACATTTATCTAAGATTCTATTCATTTTCTATTTAATCTATTACACTGAAGTTTAACATAAAATTTTGTTTTCAGATGACTATAGGATAATGACGTTTCTCCGTGGCTGCAAATTTTCTTTAGAAAAATGTAAAAGGAAGCTGGATATGTATTTTACAATGCGAGCACTCGTTCCCGAATTTTTCGCAAATAGGGACATTACTAGACCAGAAATGAGAGAACTTTGCAGTATTGTGTAAGAATCTTTTTCTCCAAAATAATTTTGCTAACTTTCAACAGAAATTTGACCTTTTTTCAAATTGAATATGATATCTTTCAGGATTAAAAACTAGAAAATCGTATTCCGTGTGAAAATCTGAACAAAAAAGCACTTCACTAAATTTTCGAACCATAAATAGTTTGGGTTTTAGAGCAATTTTAGTATGAGAGGCTGCACGGCCAGGCGCAGCATTGGAAGGAGTGGGGATAACTAGCGCGCTTAGCACTTCCCACTTTAGGGGCCCGTCCACACCAGCTCATTATAATAAACTTTAAATCCTCCTAACTCAGAAACTATTTTTTTTGTGTCGCCCATTTTGGCCCCACGAGAAGCTAGGGAAATAAATAACACCGCCTGTAGAGCCCCGCTTGAAGGGGGCGAGTCTACATACTATGGGATTCGACCTGCTAACCCAAAGTCTCCATTAAGACGCCTCTTTTGTGACTCCAACTTGTCCGCCTCGACTGAGGGTGCACGTCAAGGTGTTCAAGGATTTGTTACTCCTGGTGCCATTCAGCTCTTGACACGGTGATCACATCATGGCTTGGGAGCCTGAGAACTCGCGACCTCGATATTCCAGGAGGCTTTGCTATTACCCCTGGAAGTATCGCTTCTTAGTTCAGGAACCATAGACTAAAGTCCGTCAGTTCCCCAGAGCATCTGCATCTCGCGATGCGGTCCCTCTGGTTCACCTATTCTACTCTATAGTCCGATGAGACCCTTAAGCTGGAAAGTCTCCGATGAGGAGTCCCTCAGACCACAAATATATCTTGTTCCAGTTAGCCGTAGGGAAACCGGAGGTTTCAAAGATCACAAACCCCAGGAATACACTTTGGGTCTTATATAAAGAGGAACTCAAATACAGGCTTGTGGAATTCTCCTCAAGCCACAGTGCCATAGATGAATGAGAGCACGCTGCGGATTTGCGGCGAAGGGCTCTGGTTAAGTCATATGAAAACAATTGCCCTACAAGTACAATTAAGTCTAGGAAAGAAGCAGAACTAAATTGCCTTGAGACTGGGACATCTATAAGATGGATGAGTATGAATGCAATGAAAACATAAGAATTTATAAACAGGAACATTGGAGGGGCTTCTGCGAGGAATCAAATAACATTTTGAAAACAGCGAGGCTCTACAAGATCCTCATAAGGCTCGATGATGGTGAGTTTGCCGAAGACGAAGAAGCAACGCTGAATCACCTGATGGAAGTCCACTACCAAAGTTTTCAGTGAACTCAAACCAACCAAGAGGAGGAAGGCTGGGACCAAGAGAGGAAGAAGGTCGACTGGAATTTCGCCGCCAAGGTCGTTGATATCAAGAAGGTGAAATGAGCCGTTGGGTCCTTCTGTCCCTTTAAACCACCAGGAGTAAATGGCGTCAATCCAATGATCTTAAAAATGCGCATGGATATCGTCGTCCCCCCACAAACGAAACCATGAAGGGCATTACCCTAAAACACGTGCCGTCGGCATGTAAGGACAGCAGAGTGGCTGGATCTTGACGAAGTAGCGAGAATACTGGGGAAAACTTCGGACTGTCGACCTGAACTGCCGCATGCACAAAATGGGGTACAGCCCCACGACTTCATGGGGCCTGAGGAAATTATAACGCGATCAGTGGTTGACAAACTGGGCTTCACCAAGAGGTCTGGAATCAACTACTGAGAGCCAATAGTTAAGGGTGTGGCACAATAGGCTTCATAGCTTGAGTGCCAGGGGGCCCATCGGGAAATAAATTAAACTAAATTTATTAAATTAATTAAACTAAATGAAACTAAACTAACTCGGAAGCTACTAATTGTAAAAAATGTTGTAAAATACTTTTTTTCTCAGATTTTTACGCAGAATACAAATGCGTATCTTTTAGAACTTTTACAAATTTCATAATTATTTTCAGACAAGTACCCCCACTTCCAGGACTCACCAAAAATGGTCGCCGAGTGGTTCTGATGCGGGGGATCGACAAAAATCTCCCAACCCCGAACGTGGCTGAGGCAATGAAATTAGTCCTAATGATTGGAGATGTACGACTTAAAGATGAAATTGTTGGTGTAGCAGGTGATGTTTACATTTTGGACGCCAGCGTCGCGACGCCATCACATTATGCTAAATTCACACCAGCGCTGGTGAAAAAATTCCTGGTTTGTGTCCAGGAAGCGTATCCTGTAAAACTGAAGGAAGTTCATGTCGTTAATGTCAGCCCATTGGTGGACACGATAATTAACTTTGTGAAGCCTTTGCTCAAGGAAAAAATTCGAAACAGGATATTTGTTCATAGCACTATGGAGACTCTTTATGAGCATATCCCTCAGGATATGCTGCCTTCGGAGTATGGAGGCAAAGCTGGCCCTATCCAAGCCATTCATGGTGAGCCAGAATCCACATTTTATTAATTAAATAATTAATTATTTTGTGAGACAAATATTTATGGATCATTTGTTTTTAGATTCTTGGATGAAAAAGTTAGAGGAATATGGTCCATGGTTCAAAGAACAGGAATCTGTAAAAGCGAACGAGGCTCTTCGACCAGGAAAACCAAAAACTTACGACTCGTTTTTTGGACTTGATGGATCTTTTAGGCAACTTTCGATTGATTGAAAAATATAATAATTAACCTAAGCGATTAATTTCATTAAATTCGAATCTCTGTGAGGTAGGAGTTACGAGAATTAGCTCAATTTTGATATTACTTCGACGAGAAACTTTTTTGGTAGATAAAATCAAATTATTGATAGTTGATATAGGGATGTGTAAAAAACTAGTGCAATATTTGTAAGAAAAAAATCATAGAAAGGAATTTACTTTATAAATAAGATTTTTAAGAGAAAATAGGAAAAATTGAATTAGAATTTCTTCAATGGGAAATTTGGAAAGCTTTCAAATAAATGGACTTAGGATTTGAATTTTTATTTATTTGCAAATGAATATAATATTTAAAATATAATATAATAATTGTTATTGTTATTAGTAAAACATAATTTTGTTGAAAATTGCGATATTTTGTTCAAATTTGAAGGTTGAGAAAAACGGAAGAAATATTTATGGTGACCTGAAATTACCCTCTAAAGACTTTCGGTTACTAAATTTGTGATAAATGAACAGCTGGTTTTTTTTATATCATTAAAAATCAGTTTCTAAACACCAGAAAAATAAGTCTCAATTCAGAGTTTTTTCGTATGAGTAAACAGAAATTTTCATTATTAATATTATCATCATAGTTCCGATTGCCTAATTATTCAAAGCACATCCAAAAATAATTTAGCCTAGCAATATATTGCAGAAATTTCAGCAGACATTTAGATAAGTTCAATTGTATTTAATTTAAAAATATTTCAGACAGAAAAAAATTGTACATTAGAAAAAATTATACAATAGTTTTACATAATAGTAGTACCATAATTTTACTATAATAATTATAGAATAATTATTATATTACAGTAAGATTGTAGAATAATTTGACCATAAGTAGATTATAATAGAAATAGAGCAATAATTGTATTAATAATTCAAAATCAGTAAAATTGACATAGCAAAGAAATATATATCGTGAGGGTAAAATTATTTTATAAAAACAATAGTGAGGTAAAAAACACCATACAATTAAAATTGTACAAAATTAAAGAAACCAATTTTAGAATACAAATCAACACAAAAAGTAAGTTGTGAAGTGTGTTATATTTATTAGAATAATTAAACAATAACAGTAATTGTACAACGACAATTAAAACAATAATTGTACAGCAATAGTAAAAATACAAGAGTTATGCAATAACTATTATACAATAATAATAATAAAAGTCGAAATTGATCAGCCTACTTAACACCTTGCTGCAGTTATCCTATCATATCAGGATTTCTCTGAGTTTGGACAAATGCAGAAATCTGCAGAACATCACAAAGGCAATGAACACCTATGCCATTCATCTCCTAACATACTTCTTTGGTTTGCTCATCTGGTCTATGAGTGACCTCGAGAGGCTTAACAGAATCATCCGCATGAAAATGTCTGAGCACCGAATGCACCATGAAAGGACAGCTATAGAGAGAATAGTTCTGACACCCAAGCTTGTAGGCAGAGGGATCTTGGATGTTCGCCGATTGTGTGACTCTCAGGTTACGCAATTGCGCGAATATTTCCAAAACAGGACTAACATCTCACTCTACGACTACATCTATAGAGTTGAACTGTATATCCCCTTAAATCTTGCAGCTTCTGGTTTCCAGAACTTAGGACATTTCAACGCTGAACAGCTAGCTGCTCAATGGCGAGGTAAACAGCTGCACAAGCAACACCCTCGAACATTAGATCTTCCTTGCGTGGATAGTGATGCTTCAAACCTCTGAGTAAAGCAGGGAGCACTCTTTCGGGAGACAGAAGGATTTGTCATTTTCATCCAGGACAGGGTAATCAAGACGAGGACTTAACAAAAACACATCCTCAGTATGGCGGCAGTTATTGACAGATGCCGCCTTTGTGGAGATCCCAATGAGAACATCAAGCACATCATTGATGGCTCTACGATGCTTGCCTCACAAGAATATACGCGCAGACATAATAACGTTGCTGGGATCATTCACCAACAAATTTCCCTGAACACTAACTCACTAGAGAGATTTGAGCTTTACTACAAATATAGCCCAGTTGAAGTATTAGAGAACGAATACCATCTCCTTTACTGGGACAGGACTATTTTGACTAACCACCTAGTCAGACACAATCGTATAGATGTCTTCTGGTTATATAAACGTGCTCAACAAGTGAGAATAATAGAAATAAGCGTTCCCCTTAACAATAACATTAGGCTCCGATACACTGAGAAGATACAGAAATATTCGGAACTGAAGCAGGAGATCCTGACCGTATGGAGGGTGAAAAAAGTCACCATCCACCCGGTCGCGATTTCCTCCACTGAAATCGCCTTTTGTGGTCATCCCGCATACACGGCAGATGACTGTGATGAACGCATTTTTAAGTTTTGATCTTTGTTATATGTGTATGTCCGTGTATGTGCGTGAAGTTGTGTTTGTCTCTCGCTGTTTGATGTAAATAAAATTAATATTTTGAATCGATGGTCTTAGTCGTTGGCATTGGTACCAGCCTTTGTAGGAAAGATGGATCCCTATAAACGGGCTCTCCATGTTGAATGTTGGAACCCTATAAGGCTCTCCAGTGTAGTTGTTGAATCCCTATATACGGGCTCTCCAGTATATGCATACTCGCGAATTATGACGATTGGGCAAGCAGAATATTTCGCGACCATGTTTAGTAGCGAATTACCAGGTCATGAGTACCTGCGGGTGGAAGGTAGGCTATAATAATAATAATAATAATAATACAATAATGATTACAAAAATTACAGCAATTACGAAATAATAGTTGTACGACCACAATCGTACAATGATTATTGTACAGTAATAATTTTCCTATAATAATATTACTACAATTATTATACAGTAATAGCTTCACTAAAATAATTATTCATTAATCATTATACATTCACCCCTTGAGTGTGACACGTATATGGGCAAAAAAAAATCGTGCAACTTTTGCATCATCACACATGTGTGGGCATTTCGTAAGAAAATTATTTATTGTGATCCTATTTAATTGTGCTTGAGTATATTACAGTTTTTGGGATCGCTCAATTCAAACCTGATGTTAGATTTTCTAAAATGACGGATCCAATATGGCGGACATACATTATTTAAAATGTTTACAAAATTGGGAGTCTGTAACCCATATGGGGCGCGTCCCCAGGTGGTGGATAGGGGAATGCTCGCTAGATATAGAGGGTAGTGCTGAAATAAAATACGTCTTGCGAAGCAAACAGACTGGGTGAAGGATACATCGAAAAAAAAACAGAATTGGTTCCTGCTGCGGCCCACTGGGAGTGCTCGAACCACGTCTGCTTTACCCGCTGACGTAACAAGGGGCTGATGTGTGCTTGCACTGCCGAGGAGTCAGCCGCAGTTTGGGATCAGAAGTTAGCCCCTTCGGGCCTTGATTAAGAAGTGTGTGATGGATGCAGAGATCGGAATCTGCAGTGTCCCTAGCGAGTTTCGGTCCGTTCGTGTTTTTCCAGGACCGATTAAACAAAGGTTGGGTCCCCGAACACTGGGGAAGGACAGAGTTTCGAGGGTATACCCGTTCCCAGTTATTTCGGCCCGCCCATCCACGCAAGATGCATTAGCGAACTCTCATGGAGACTATTACCCCAACCCACGTAGAATTGAAGGCAGAAGACACGAACGTAGCAAAACAGGCGGCAATTCTCAAAACTAAGGTTGAGAAATACGAACACTGCAATTGCATCTGGAACAGAGGCCAAAAAGGGCACGATTGCCCTACAAAAGTACATGCAGGCTGAAGAGACGTCCATTGAGGACATAATCAGTAAGATATCTGAACTGACGTCGACAATGATGAAAGCTGCTGAGAAGCAGCAGAGCATCAGTCCGACAGTCAAAAGTGGCATTTCAAACATGAAGGAACTGATTGAAAAGTTAAAGTGTAAGCGGAAAAAACAGAATGGGAATACTGATGGCCTTATTAGACTGCTGACGAAGTGTGCGAAAAACCCTGCAGGGGTTTGAGCATGCCGATTTACACGCATAAAAACAAGTAACATCTTGGTTGGGACATGAATCGAAACAGTTCCAGAAGGAAGAAATCAAAAGGAGTCAGAGGCAGCCCAATCAACCACTCCCAATCAAGATGTCGAAAGCCGAAGAGCCTGATGTGCAGTACCACCGCACTACTGAGTACGATGCGTATATCTTGTTTGGGACACGAGGCCGATGAGAAAGAAAACCAACAGATGCCCCAGCAGGCAAAGAAACGATACCCCCTAAAGTAATGCGAAAGCCCAGCATCATTATAATGACAAATTAAGACCATTATGTATATAATTACAATATATATCATGATCATTCTATTAAGATCCCCACATTACCGAGAAATGCGGACCATTTTCGGTATGTTTGTAGAACATTTTTCACCAACCTTCGTAAAAAAGATCATCATGTTCCCGATCATTTTCCAATTCTTCCTGATCCTCCTTCTTCTCATCTTCATCTTGATCTCTAGCTTTCTCGTCCATATCATCCTGCTTCTCATCTACTCCAACCGGATCCTCCTTCTTTGTTCTCTTAGTCGTAAAAGACTGAAACACATCATGATATTCAGCATTTTCACAGAGAGAGCCACATTTTCGCTTTAAGACTTCCTGCAGTTTGTTTATTACTGAACAACGCTGCTACTTTTATTACTATCATCTTTTGCATCTATATTATTATTTTTAGTGGTTTTTTGTTATTGTGGCAAATTTAAAGGAGTAAATTCATGACAGTTACTTTCATTATAGCCAGTGACGTTGTCGGGAAACGAGCATTATACTAATAAAATCCTCTCTATTACTAAGGAATTGCGCGAGGCAGGTTTTGTATACATGCATTAAGTAACCATGCACCCACCTCTACCTCCAACTCTACCTCCATCACTCCACCTCCACCATCACCATAGCCACATCTACAAGCGAGCTGCTATATAAACTATATCGTCATTGATTTAATGCCATTCTCTCGTTATGCAGCATTAATATGAATTCTAATTGTCAAGATTGTCTAAAAATCGATTCAAGAGTCGACGCCTTGAAGAGGAATCAGATGTGCTCATGCAAGAAAGCAAAAAATCTTCCCGTCAACGTGACTGGGTATGAGGAAAGTAACTGTCATGAAGTTACTCCTCTGAAGTTACCAGATTCTCAAAAAACCACTAAAAATAACAACAGCAATGAAAAAAATTATAATAGTAGTAAAAGTAGCAGCAGTAGTTCAGTAGTGAACAAACTGAAGGAAGTGTTAAAGCGAAAATGTGGCTCTCTCAGTAAAAATGCTGAATATCATAACGTGTTTGAGTCTTTTACAACTAAGAGAAGAAAGAAGGAAAATCAGGTTGGAATAGATGAGAAGCAGGATGATATGGACGAGAAAGCTGGAGATCAAGATGAAGATGAAAAGGAGGAGGATGAAGAAGAATAGGAAGAGAATCAGGAACATGATGATGATGATGATGATAATGATGCTGTTGATAATGTTGATAATAATAAAGAGGAGTTGGAGGAGGAGAAAGAGAAGAAGAAGAAGGAAAAGTAGAAAGAGGAGAAGAAGGAGGAGATGGATGATTCAAATGGATCTAATGAAATGATGTTTATTCCTGATTGGTCACAACTCTGAAAAATTTCACAACAGTCACTGGGGGTGTCCCACACCCGAGCAAATTTAAATTGATGCCAAACACAGAGTTTTTCATATTTTGAAATAAAAAAATATTTATATATCCTTTAAACATTAGAAAAGAAAGCCACATAAAAGTTTTGTTGAATTTTTAATTCTAAAACTGTTTTAAAAATCAGCAAAGCAAAGAAGTAGCGAAAAGTCACTTTTTTCACTCAAAATTGTATAACTTTTTAAATATTTCATATATTTCGGTAAAAAATTAACGGGATATTTTCGAATAATTGCTCTTCATGATATACATATGCCCGACAATGTGCGTTCCAAAAAGTATATTTATCTTGTGAAACGAAGTGTAAGGTTTTTGAAGAATAAAAAATAAAGTAAATAGCCGTTCAAAAGAGGAACTTTTTAAAGGATAAAATAAAAATATAGGCCTTTCACGAGATCGAATCTCCAAATTTCTTTGAGCCAGCGTCGCATTCACCATATCTTCATCCTCTTCGACACATTCAGAAATTTCACTTTCTACATACTCCGGTTCATCAGAAATATTGTCGAATTCATCCTCTGAAGCTTCTCCGCCAAAAGATTCGACAATTGTTTCCTCAGCAAGCAGCTCTTGTTTGTCGTTGGATGATCATAAATTTTACGCCATCTTCAAACACAATTAATTCATTTCACTTTGTTGGACACAAATTTTTTCAGCATGCTAACGTACACTTACATTCTTTTCTTCATAATAAAATTAAAATCACTTTATTTATAATTAAAACTCTTTTTTAGAAAAGTTACGCAACGGTTACACGGGGTGTCGCACGCCCCAGGAAATTGCAGTGTTCTCTTTCCACCGATTGCGTAGATATACTGTCCCCAAGAGGCTTACGCTAAGTGTTGTAGCGTAAAGAGGATACCCAAAACTACTAGTAGATCATTAACTCTGATCATTCGTTACAAAGTCCTGAGTGTCAAGCAGTTGGCCACATATTGCGTCAAAGGAACATAATATTTTAGAGAGCACGATGAGCATGACAAGATTGATCCCGATTGGAAATTTTTATAAGAATGAGAACGCTGGTGACATTACAACAGAAGTCAAGTTTTCTTTTGAAATTGACGTTTTATGAAGATTTTTATCATTAATAAATATTCATAATAACCATTATAAATTTCTGCTTAAACTATGTTTTATTAGTATAATTACGTTGAGAGATTGATTTTTTAAACTAAATTAAGAATTTACATTGTAAAATTAGTTTGAGTATTTTTTTCTTGTATGAACAAACATTTAAGGTTATTACAAGTTTAAATTTATTTAAACCCGTTCTCTGAGTTAAGTACTAGTTAGTAAGATTAGGTAGCACTCTAGTTTGTTTAAATAGCAGTAAAGTTTAAATCATTAGTTACTTGAATTAATTATGAATGGCGCTGCCAGTATCGTTCCTTTCAGCGTTAGATATTTACAGACATCGTTGGGTCGGTTTCACAATCCAATGTACTGCTGGCTGTTGTCCCTTTCAGAAATGGACTTTTCAAATTCCGCTGGGTTGAATTCAAAATCCAAAATATTGCTCACTAGCGTTCTTTGAAGCAAGCTAGTCATCTGTTGAAAGTTATAATTGAAAGAAAAAAGAAATGTCTTCGGAGAAAAAAGATCCTGAAATGATCAACTCAGTTGATCGTATCGATGGGGTCTCACCCACGAAACCGCTGTCTGACCTTACCCTAAAGAAAAAGTATACTATTTCCAAGTTTCGCAAAGTTCAAACCAAGTACGGTACCAGGATTGTCGTTGAGCTGGAAAACCAGTTTGCAGTATTCCTACCCAGCAGAATCATGAAAGTTCGTGAGGATGCTATGAGTGAGGATACATTTGAGAAGATGGAGGAAGCAAGCAAGATTAAAAAACTATATTTTTGCTACTTGAGAGGGCCTTATAATCTTTTTGAATCATAAGAATGAATAAACATTCCAAAGTGAAAAGCTGTGTACCTAATTTGAACACATGAGCATCAATTCACCATAAGCACTTCAATATTACTTAGATTTAATTAACGGATAGATGGATTCAAATTCCGTGTGCTTTCCGTATTGCTCAGAATTTATGTAAGACGAACTTTAACTTCCTTCTATAAAAGAATTTCGTTCCTGCCAGCGCTGGATATTTTTAGACATCGTGTGGGTTGAATTCAAGATTTAAAATATTGCTCGCTATCGTTCTTTTTATGGCTGGACTTCTACTCTTGACACTCATTCAATTCAGCTTGAACTCTCCTAAATAAATTAAATTAAATTAATTGATTAGGTAGAATTTGTTTTATATAAGGAATATTTCAGGTCAAAAATATCTCTATTGTTTAATTTTCCAATCATTTTTATTCTTCAAACTAATTTATACAGCCGTTACCGGTAATCACTTATAGATTGGTGATATCTGAGCACGGATACTGTTTTACCGGCATTTAGCTTAGAACAGAACCGTGTTATAGAATTCGCCAACACAGTACCTCATAGCCTCGTGTGTCGTACAAGTGAACCACGCAGCTTTAGGCAACATATATTTACACTATACAGCTCTATGCACTGCATATCAGTGTGTGATATAGAAGCCTGCTGTGCATTCATATGTGTCATAGAAGCCCACTGCGCATTTATAAGTCTATTGCGCATCCATAAGTATCATAAATGTGCACTGCGCATCTCAATGTACTGTAAAATACTACTGCGCAACCTTATGTAACCTGTAACTACACTACGCATCCGTGTCATAAAAGTGCACTACGCAAATGTATGTAAAGTTTCATATAAGCCTAACTGCACAATCCTAAATGTTGTAGAATTCAACTCCACTGCCTTATATACTGCGTAGCCCTGTTGTATTTAATCTTTACCTACAGTCGAAAAAGAATGATCGAACTTTCCAGAAGGGGCTATTGCTTTCGATATTTCCTGCATCAAAATATCTAGAAACATCTATTGTTCTTTCAAGGTTTCAAGTAAAGATTACATCCAATATCAATGCTTCTAGAAAGTTTGATAATGAGAACATGTATCCTTCTACAAACTTGAATGAATCGATCTTTCTAGAATTTAGGTAGAAATCACCTATCAACAGTTCTAGAAATTTGATGAAGGCAAGAGTCCGGCATGCAACGAATCTTACAGAAACTTCGATCGATCTTTCTAGGATATAAGTAAATTAGGGGTAATTAGAGTGAGCGGTTGTTAAGATTAACTTTGTCGATATCTCTAGAACTAGAAGGCGTATCAAGACCACATGTTATACGTCAGACCTTCTAGAAACTGCGATGTATAGAAAATTGTCAGAGATCACGTCAAAATTTCTGGAAGGCTCGACAAATTGAATTTTAAATATGTTCCATTCTAGGTGAAAGTTAATAATATCGATTGATCTTTTCTGAAAAGCCGTTAGATTTTACATCCAATTTCGATTGATCTTCTAGAAAATTAGACGACATAGAAAACCTTAAAAGTAAGAGCTTCTCATGTTCAAATCTTCTAGAAGCTTCGATAGATAGAAAATCGTCAGAGATCAAGTCCAAATTTCCAGAAGATTCGATTATTTTCCGAAAACCTGGGAATCCCCAGAATTAGGTTCTTGGTTGGTATTGCAGGGACCCACTTCCTTAAGCGAAACATTAATTCGTTTCTTTCCAGAAATTTTGATCACTGTGTAACGACTGAGGTGATCCAGAAAGTTGAGTGAATAATAATCTCAAAGGGAATAGATACAATTTGATCGAAACTCCTAAAAAACCCAAATTCTAGAAAGTTCCAGAACTTGGAGAACCTTTGATCGCACGTGCGCCACCTTCATAAAAGTGCTAGTAGGTTCGGTCGGTAAAACAGGGACTATCCATATCAGTCGAGTCTAGAATCTGTGTCAGGGGTCTACCTTATCGACTGAATTATCGACATAGGTAACTGACCGGTGACGCCATCTGTCGGTGGCAGCCTGAACTACGTAGTAGTACCATCGAACTGTCATAGCTCAACTACTAGTTTTGAATCTAAATTATAATGAACGTGAAAGATTTTTGTTAACCGGGAAATGACCGGGAATTTTTTTCTTCGATTAGAAAGGCCGCCTTGAAATTATTTTTGTGTAGTGTTCAAGGTAACAAGTAATCATACAAAATTGAAAACAATTACAAATATTCCTGCTGAATAGAGGAATTCCTTTTCTAATAAAGAAAAAATTACTTTTATGGATTCGGCTAGATTAAAATAAATTTAAAAAAAGTTCAAATTGGATCTGAACTCCGGCGGAGTACAAAAATTTCCACCTGGGCCCACTCTAATGTTTCTGTGTGAAAATAATTGTTTAAAAATGGTATTTTCAACCACGTGGTTAGCAAATGCGTGTGTCGCAATGTGACTTATTATTATAATCGAAACATGACAGGTGAACCGTTAAATTCCCCTCTACGAGTTCGTTGGGAATTCGAGGCAAGAAAAGGACAGAAAAAGTCTGGACACTGGTATAATGGAACGGCAACCAGCATTTACATATGTGTGTGTTTAATGTACATGCATTGAGCTCCCCTTGGTGAAAGCGAAGTTTCAGTTCGTGTACCTCTTTTTTCTGTGACGAAACTATAATAATTAGTTATTACGATTCCACACTTTAATTGAACTTTATTCAAGTGAAATTGCTACTCATGTACAAATACGAGTGTTTCAAGCACAGATACACATCTGAAAAATTTTACAACTATAGATTAATTTTATAATTAAAATATTGTAGCTGGCATTAAATGAAATGTATAGAAAAAAAGAGAAAGGAGCAAAAAATAATTAGAAAAAAATGGTATCAATAAAATATTTAATAGGAAAAATTACTGCATTGCGTTCAATGTACAATAATAAATTTTTGAAAACTATCATCATCAATCGCGCACTACAAGTGAGTGTAGTTTTTCAATTAGAGACAAAAAAAACAATTTCGAATACAAATAAAAATTTAGAATAAATATTTCTTCTCAACTTTATTTGTTTATTTGTTGTAAGGATCATGAACATTAATTTTCCTGAAATTCTTGAGAAAATTCGAAAATATTTTTGAAGATTTCAGATACGCAAAATAAAAATTTTAACAGAAAAATTAATCTTCAAACAAAATGTTAAATATTCAATCAAAAAAATTTTTAATTTTAAATCAAAAATAGTTGAACTCATTCAAGAAAAACGAATTTTTGACAGAATAGTTTAATCCTCAACCAGAACAGATTAGTTTTCTGCCGAAAAATTATATTTTTATCAAAAAAAATATTGTCTTTTTACCAAAAGGGACGCATTTTCTACAAAATAGTTTCTACCATAGAGGTTAATTTTCTGTCAAAAAAGACGAATTTTCAATAAAACAGTTATATTTTTAACCAAAGAGATGAATTTTTAACTAAAATGATGAATCTTCAAACAAAAACAAAATTCATTTTTAACAATGTAGTTCTAATGTTAACCAAGTGGTAGAATTTTCAACAACAACAACAAAATGAAGTCTTTAACAAAAATATAATTATTATATTTCCAAGAAAAATTTTTTTAATTTTTAATCGGAAAAATTTAACTTCATCAAAAAAAGACGAATGTTCAACATAAATAGTCAAATCCTTAACTTAGATTAATTTTTGACCAAGATCAATTTTCTGCCCAAAAAACGAATTTTCAATAAAATATTTATATTTTCAACCATAAAAAGCTATTCTAAACGAAATATGTAATTTTTCATGTTTAAAATCCAAATGATTTTATTTTATATAAAAAATATTTAAAATCACAAGAAGAAACGAATTTTTAACAAACTACTTCAATCCTCAACCAAAAGAAATTAATTTTCAACAACAAAAAAATTTAATTTTAACCAAACAGTTTAATCTTTAACAAAAAAAAAGAGATTTCTATCAAATGTGAAAATCTTTTAAACATTTTTGAAACTGACTTAAATTATTTCTAAGCTCTAAAAAACATTTCAAAAGTAACAAACAATTGCTCTAAAATCTTCCAGAATTTCTTCGACATTTTTTGAAATCTTTCAAAATTTCTTCAAAAATTTATTTTTTAAATTGAAAAATAATTTAAAATTTATTTTTATTTTTTTTCAATCTTTTGAAAGTTATTTACAAATTTATTTTTCAAAATAAAAAATCATTTTAGAATTCTCCAGAAATTTTAAGAAAAGTAATTTATTTACTTGAACACTTTCAAAATTCTTCAATAGCTTCGAATTTTTTATTCAAAACCTTCAAATTTAGATTTTGTTTTAATTGCTTCGAAATCTTTGTCAATTTCTTCTTTAAATTTATTATTTAAAATAAACAATTACTTGATATTTTTCCTTTTTTTTGATTCTCTTAAAACCTTTCAAAATTCTTAAAACGTTTTTTTTCGAAATCTTCAAAAATCTACATTTCTGTTTAAATTTTTTTAAATATTCTCAAAAACGAAATTAATTTCAAATCTTTTTGAAACTTTCAATTATCTTTTGAGATAATATCATTTTTATTGAAGAATTTTTGAATCCTGCAAAGTAAACAAAAATTCCCTCAACATTTTTCAGATTTTTTTGGAATTTTCTTAAATCTTTTAAAATTTCTTTAAAAAATTATTTTTCAAGATGAAAAATCATTTTAAATTTGTCCAGGAATTTAAAAAAGAATGATTTATTTTCTTGGAGCCTTTCCAATTTCTTGAAAACCTTCGAATTTTTTAATCAAATTCTTCCAAAAATTAGATTTTGTTTCACATTTTTAAAAATATTTTGTAATTTTCGCTTAAAATTCATTTTTTTATATAAAAATAAAAACATTTGACATTTTTCCAGGGATCTTGAAAAATTTTTTTGATTCTCTTGAAATTTTGCAAAATTCTTAAAAAGCTTCTTTTTCGTAATCTTCAAAAATATACATTTTGGTTTTAAATTTGTTGAGATCTCAATATTTAAATTATTTTCAAATCTCTTCAACACTTTTAAAACTTTCAAATATCTTTTGCAATAATTCAGTTTTCTTTAAAAAATTTAAGATCATGCAAAATAAGAAAAATTTCCTAAAATTTTTTAGATTTTCTTTGCCATGTTTTCGAATCTTTTGAAATTTCTTTTAAAAATTGTTATTCAAATGAAAAATCATTTTAAATTTGTCCACGAATTTGAAGAAAAGTTTTTACAAAAATTAAAACCTATCAAAATTCTTAATAACCTTCGCATTTTTTATTCAAAATTTTCAAAAATTTGAATTTTTTTCTATTTATTATTTTATATATATATTTGTATATTTTCAAATTATATATTTTATTTTGTAATTATTTCCCAATATTAAAAAATAATTTAAGATTGGAATTTTCTTTTTTATTTCTTCAGAATAACGGATTTTAAATCATCTTTATTGACGCGACTTGTACAATTAGCGAGTTTTATCATTGAAACAACTGTTTAACAATCAAAAATGGTGGAATTGAAAAAAAATTGTACAACTGGCTCATACTTTGCAAAACTTCTTTTCTTTTTAGAAAATCACAAAAATATAGAAATTCAGAAAAAAAAATAATAATTTAAATCTTGATAATTCTGAAAGCTTTTAAGAAAATAACAAAAATTTCCTAAGGTTGCTAGCAAAATTTCGAATGTTTTTTTTTTAAATTTTTTGTATCAATTCTCAGAGAATATTTGAAAAGACATATTTTTTCTATACGTGAGGGGGGAAAACAAAATAGTTCTTATTCAGTTTTCCATCTCATAAATTGAAAAACTTATATTTTTTTAGAAAATTACAGAAATATATAAGTTTTGGAAGGATTAGAAAGTAATCTAAATCTTGAGAATTTAACCATTTTCTTAAGATTGCTAACAAAATTTCAAATAATTTCTTATTTTTAAAAATTTGCAGTGAATATGTAAAAATATGAAGATTTAAAAAGAAATGTTTTTTCTATATATGAAGCGGGGAAAAAGAAATTGTCCTTATCCAGTTTTCCATCTCACAAATTGAAAAACTCATTTTTTTAGAAAATCACAAAAATATTGAAGATTAAAAAAAATAGAAAAGAATTTCAATCTTGAGAATTTTGAAAACTTTTAAGAGAATAAAAAAAATCTTAGGATTACTAGCAAAATTTCAAATGATTTTTTTTTTAAATTAATTCGCAGAGAATATTTGAAAATATGAAGATTTAAAAGGAACATTTTTTCTATATGGGAGGTGGAGAACAAAATGGTCCTTATTCAGTTTTCCATCTCATAAATGGGAAAGCAAAATTTTATTCAGAAAATCACAAAAATATAGAAGTTTAGAAAAAAAAATAATTTTAATCTTGAAAATTTTGAAAGCTTTTAAGAAAATAAATTTTTTTCTCAAGATTACTACCAAAGTTGCAAATCATTTTTTATTTGAAAAAATTGGTTCTCAGAGAATATTTTGAAACGATAAAAATTTTTTAATAATTTTTTTTTCTATACTTGAGAAGCGAGAACATAATGGTTATTATCCAGCTTTCCATCTCATGATTTTAAAAACGTTTGTTTTTGGAAAATCACAAAAATGTAGTAAGGAATTTTTCGGGGCTGTTAAATATATGCAATATATGTATGTATTTTTTATATTTAATAATTTATGAAAATATTAGAATGAAATCTCGATAAGGGCAAAAAAATTTTTTTTTTTACATACCACATGACGGGAAATTGACTCAAAATTATAGCAACATGTGGAGATTATTTGCAATATTTCAGAGAAGTGAAAAAAGTTTTTTTTGAACAAAATTTATTTAATATCTTATAATTTTAATGTTAATTATGATAATTTTTAACACTAATAAAATTTTTCATCGATTCATATTTCTTTCAATACAATACATTTCTTCTTGTATTGTTTCTTCTTGATACTCGATTTGAAAAAAAAAACAATTTTAATGAAAAAAAATGGTTTGATTATTTTTCTATCTTTTTCAGAAAAATACAAATGATTTTTATAAATATATAAAAGTGAATGTAATTCCATGTAAAACCCGTAACGTTGAAAATACCAGTTATTGAAAACAAATTATTTCCTTATTTTTTGAGAAAAATACCAATCTTTTTTGTTCAAGGTTAATTTAAAAAAATAAGCATTAAATTGCCGAAAAATGAATTATTTGCAATGTTTCTAGCTGGAAGAGGGGTAGGGTCGGACAGAACTTCCCCCTTTTATTCGCCAGCTCGAAAAATTGTAATTAAAAAAAATAATTTTGCAAAGACATTTATAATTAATTATGAAATAAAATTAATTTTCCTATAATTTTAATGTTAATTATAGCAATGTTTAATTTTTGCTATTCTAAAATTTCAAATAATTCAACTGTTACATATTAAAATTAATCAATATTTAGTGAAATTCATTAAAATAATTTAAATCTATAAACATTTAACATTATTAATATCTTTGATCGGTTCAGAATTTTTTTTTAAATATACTACATTTCTTGTATTTTTTCGTCTTGAAATTTTATTAGAAAACAAATCGAATTAAAAAATTTGTTTTGTTATTTTTGTGATTTACAGAAGAATACAAATGATTTGTAACAAAAATTATAAAAGTGAGTAAAAAGTTATTATAGTTCCATACAAATCTTGAAACGTTGTAAAAATTAGTTATTGAAAACAAATTTTGTATTATTTTTTTATTTTTTAAAGAAAAATACGAATGTTTTTTGCTCGAGTTTAATTCGAAAAAATAAGTATAAAATTTTCAAAAATAGCAGTTTAGTAATTTTTCGATTTAAAAAAGGGGTAGGATGTAACAGAATATTTATAAACATTTATAATTTATTAATGAAACAAAATTTATTTAACATATTATTTTAATGTAAATGATAGTAATTTTCAATTACTACTATTTTAATATTTCAAATTGATCAACTGTCGAATATTTATATTGAACAACAATTAGTGGAATTCATCAAAATAATTATAATTCTATGGAAAAACCCAAACATTGAAAAATTCAGTTATTGAAAACAAATTCTTGATTAATTTTTTGCTTTTTGATAAAAATACATTTTGGATTATGTTGAGGTTTTTTTTCGGAAATTTGTATTTAAAAAAAATTAAATTTGAAAGAAGATTCATAATTTTGAACAATTTTAGGTTATGTTATATCCTTTCACTTCGGAAATCGCTCTTTCTAGTAAAAAATGTTAGGTATTTGGAAATTTTGGATCCTGTTAGAGATTTTTTCGAAAATTTGTATTTTTAGTAAATGAATTACATGTTGAAAAAGATTCACAATTTTCTACCATTTTAGGTTATGTTACCGAAAGTCGGCAAAATGTTATTATTATTAAAAACTCATTGGATTTCAAAGAAGGTTTGAAATTTCTGAACAATTTTAGGTTATGCTCGCGTTTTTTCACCGAAAATCGGCACATATTTCAAATAAGATTTACAATTTTAGGTTATGCTAACATTTTTCGCCAGAAAATGTTATTTTAGTGTTTTCCATAAAATATTTGAATTTTTAGTACAAAGTAGATTAGATTTAAAAAAGTATTTACAACACTTAAACGATAATAATATGTTATTTTAAACAAAAATAATTAGACATAAAAAATAAATGTTATAATTTTAAACAATTTTAAATAAAATATCAATTTTCATCAATTATAACAAATATTTTTCTTTCTATTCTTTTTTGTTATGTTAGATAATAGATTATATAAAATACAAAAATGTAGAATTAATATAAGTTTTATATTTTTATTTAAAAATTGCGTGAGTCGAATAGCGAGATCTGATAGACGCGCTTAAATATTATTATCAATAAAATTAATTTAAATGTTTGAAATAAAATAAATTTTGAATAATTTTTAATGCTAGATTCTCCAAACCAAAATTTTGCATTAATATCAATTTTATTTCAAAATTGCGCAAAATGAAAAAAACAATAATTTTCTTTTCAAGTAAAAAATAAAAAAATTTGCAACTGAAAAATGATTATTTCACTACGCGAAAATTTTTTCAATTAACTTTCTCTTTCTCAGTTGCACAAAATTCTGTCTCTCTTATTTTCTCTTGCATTTTCTGTCTCTCTCTTTTATTCTTTCACCGGTACACCGGCGATCTGTCTTTACTGTTTCGTCAATCAGTAACCGATAGATTCTCGACGTGTCTCGACGTGCTAAGCATTCAGTGATAATAATTTTTTTCCTCATGAATTTTTTATTTTTACTGTAATTTTTATGCGGAAAAATAAAGTTATTCCCAATTTTGTACCATCAGTGACCGCCTGCTGAGAATTTAATTACCATTGTGAAAGTGCAAGTGCAATTGTAATCATTTCATTTCTGTGGAATAAAATAGGAACAATAAGTTATTTAAAAAAAGATAGGAAAATTTTTTGAAAATAAGGATGTTTCGACTTGACCTTTTTTGAAAATCAAAAAGTGAGTAAAAAATGTGTAGATTTTTTTTACAGGATCAGTGTACCTTAATTTCGGAACCTTTTATAATTTAATTAACTTTGACCATTAATTCTTGTAATTATCTACAAAATTTATTCTATGTATCAGTTTTCATTTTCATCATAAAATTTTTGGAAATACTACAATTTTTAGAAACAATTGACTGCAATTAATTTTTTACTCTAAAGTTCCTCATATTGAGAGCATTTTGATTCAAAAGTATTTTCATAGGAAAAATTTATTTTTCAGGCTTATAAATGATTTACTTTTTAAAACGTAATTTAAGATAAATAATTTTAATGTTTAACAATTTATTATTGTAATAAAAATAAAATATTTGGTCCACAAATTCGTGTAGCGCCGCCCCTGACTATGATAGCTGATTATTCAAAGATTTGTTAATAATAATAATAATTGAGAGCTTCTGACACATTTTCCAGTTAAAATATTACCATTCAGATTTCTACCACATGATTTAGTAGAAGAGTTCAATTTCCGAAAGGAAAAATTCTTCATAATTTTATTCGTTCATAATAGTTTTTATTAACAATAACAAAGGTTTAATGCTTTTTTTTATTTGCAATCACTTTTTAAAAGAAAGTTCATTGATTTTACGAGAAGTTTGAGAAAGGCGTTTTTCTGAAATAGGGTAAGAGTTTCTCTGACCCCCCCCCCCCAAGATTAAACAAAATCTTGTCAAGTTTGAACATTTATCTTCTGTATTTAAAAATTCAACTATTTGGTTAAAATTCATGCATTTTGTTGGAAATTCGCCTTTTGTGGTCAAAAATTAATTTTTTGAACAGAAAATGTAATTATTACAGTTTTGCTTGAAAATGTATATTGCTTAGTACAAAATTAATATGTATTTCATTGAAAATTCATTTGTAGGTAGAAAATTAATCTTTTTGGTTTAAAATTAATTTTTTTAACAAAAAATGTAATTCTTGAAAATATGTATTGTTTAATACAAAATTCATATTTTTGGGTTAAAAATGTAACAATTTTGGAAACAAATTTGTCTTTTTGGCTTCAAAATTAAACATTTCGGATGCATTTTTTTTCTTTATTGACTGAAAAATCTTCTTTGGTTGAAAATTTAACACTTTTGTTACAAATTCCTTTTTCTTGGTTTGAAAATTCCTCTTTTTGGTATGAAAATTAATTTGTTTTAGTTGAAAATTTAACTATTTATTTAACATCCGTTTTTATTTAAATTTAAAATTAATTCTTTTCACTAAAAAATTGTTTTTTATAGTTTTGATTAAAAATTGACCTTTTTGAGTTAAAAATTCAACTATTTGGTTAAAATTTCATTTTTGTTGTTGTTAAAGAGTCATCATTTTCTTAAAAAATTTGTTTCTTTGGTTGAAAATCAAATCCTTTTTTTTAGTTCGTTTTTTTTTTTGAAAATTAATGTTTAAACAGAAAATTAAATTATTCCATTTTTCCTTGAAAATTTATCTTTTTCAGAAAATATTTCATATTTTTGGGTTGAAAATTTAACTGTTGTGTAAAAAAGTTGTCTTTTTGGCTTCAAAATTAAATATTGTGAATGATTTTTTCTTTTTATTAACTGAAAAATCTTCTTTGGTTGAAAATTCCTCTTTTTCGTATGAATTTTTTTTTTTTTCTCTAAATCTAACTATTTTCTTTTCATATTATTTGAAAATTATCATTAAATTGATTTAAAAACTTTTATTATTATTATTTGAATTGCAAATTAATTACTTTCACTGAGAATATGTTTTTTTTTATATTTTCGGCTCAAAATTGATCTTTTTCAGTTGAAAATTCAACTATTTGTTTAAACAGTTGAACATTTTTTTTAAATACGTTTCTTTGGTTGAAAATTTAACCATTTTTTCAATTCGTTTTTTTGTATTGAAAATTAATTTTTTCAGCAGAAAATGTAATTATTACATTTTTGCTTGAAAATGTATATTGTTTAGTACAAAATTCATATTTTTGGGCTGAAAATGTAACGGTTTTGTAAAAAAATTGGTCTTTTTGGCTTCAAAATTGAACATTTTGGATGAATTTTTTTTTCTTTATTGACTGAAAAATCTTTCTTGATTGAAAATTAAAATCTTTTGTTGAAAATTCCTCTTTTTGCTATGAAATTTAATTTGTTTTGGTTGAAAATGTAACTTTTTTCTCAACATCCGTTTTTATTTAAATTTAAAATTAATTGTTTTCACTCAAAATTTGTTTTTTATAGTTTTGATTCAAAATTGATCTTTTTGAGTTGAAAATTCAACTATTTGGTTAAAATTTCATTTTTTTGTTGTTGAGAAACAATCATTTTCTTAAAAAATTTGTTTCTCTGGTTGAAAATTTAACCATTTTTTTTAATTCATTTTTTTTTAATTGATAATTAATTTTTAAACAGAAAATGTAATTATTCCATTTTTGCTTGAAAATTTATATTTTTCAGTGAATATTCCATATTTTTGGGTTGAAAATTTAACTGTTTGGTAAGAAATTTGCCTTTTTGGCTTTAAAATTAAACATTGTGGATTTTTTTTTCTTCATTAATTGAAAAATCTTCTTTGGTTGAAAATTCAACTCTTTTGTTGAAAAGTCCTCTTTTAAGGTTGAAAATTGCTCTTTTTGGTATGAAAATTAATTTGTTTTGTTTAAAATTGTAACTATTTTCTTTTCATATTATTTGAAAATTATTATTAAATTGATTGAAAAATTATTATTATTATTATTATTATTCAAATTAAAAATTAACTGTTTTCACTAAGAATATGTTTTTTTTTATATTTTTGGCTCAAAATTGATCTTTTTGAGTTGAAAATTCAACTATTTGTTTAAACACCTGAACATTTTTTCAAATACGTTTCTTTGGTTGAAAATTTAACCATTTTTTTCAATTCATTTTTTTGTATTGAAAATTAATTTTTCACACAGAAAATGTAATTATTACATTTTTGCTTGGAAATGTATATTGTTTAGTACAAAATTCATATTTTTGGGCTGAAAATGTAACGGTTTTGTGAAAAAATTGGTCTTTTTGACTTCAAAATTAAACATTTTGGATGAATTTTTTTTCTTTATTCACTGAAAAATCTTTCTTGGTTGAAAATTCAAATCTTTTGTTGAAAATTCCTCTTTTTGTTATGAAATTTAATTTGTTTTGGTTGAAAATGTAACTTTATTCTCAACATCCGTTTTTATTAAAATTAATTTTTTTCACTAATAAATTGTTTTTTATATTTTGGCTCAAAATTGATCTTTTTGAGTTGAAAATTCAACTGTTTGGTTAAAATTTCATTTTTTTGTTGTTGAAGAATCATCATTTTTTTTAAAAATTTGTTTCTTTGGTTGAAAATTAAGCAATCTTTTTAATTTCGTTTCTTTTTGTTGTTGAAAATTAATTTTTAAGCAGAAAATTTAATTTTTCCATTTTTGCTTGAAAATTTATCTTTTTCAGTAAATATTTCATATTTTTGGGTTGAAAATTAAACTGTTTTGTAAAAAATGTGCCTTTTTGGCTTCAAAATTAAATATTGTGGATGATTTTTTCTCTTTATTAACTGAAAAATCTTCTTAGCTTGAAAATTCAACTCTTTTGTTTAAAATTCCTCTTCTAAGGTTGAAAATGGCTCTTTTTGGTATGAAAATTAATTTGTCTTGTTTGAAAATTTAACTATTTTGATTTCATATTATTTGAAAATTATTATTATAAAATTAAAAAATGTAATCAACTGAAAAATTATTATTATTTAAATTAAAAAATAATTATTTTCACTGAGAATTTGTTTTTTTATACTTTTTACTTGAAATTGATCTTTTTGAGTTGAAAATTCAACTATTTGTTTAAATAGTTCCAATTTTTTTTTTTTTTTAATTAATTTTTAAACAGAAAATTTCATTATGCCATTTTTGCTTGTAAATTTATCTTTTTTAGTACATATTTTAGTACATATTACATATTTTTGGTTTGAAAATTCAACCATTTCATTTAAAATTCGTTTCTTTTATCTAAAATATAATCTATCTTAGTTGAAAATTTATCTTTTTGGTTGAAAAATCAACTATTTGGTTAAAAATCAATCTATTCTGTAGAAAATTGGAGAAAATGCAGAAATATCGATGCAGAAGGAAAGAAAAAATTATTAACACTCTAAAATACTAAGCTAAAATGTAAACTAAAATTGAAATTAAAATTTTCTTTTTATTAACAATTTCAAAAGTGAGGATTCGAATGAATACTTTTAACACAACGCATATTGGATTTTTAAACAATTTTTTAAGCAATAAACACGTTTTTGGAAATTTTTCAATTATCTCGTTATGTTCTGTCACGCTTTAATGAACAATTCTTATAAAAGTACGATTAATATTTTTTTTTGCATAGAAAATTATTATACAAACAAATACCAATTAAAACTTAAAACATGTTTATGCATTAACATAATATATTTATTAGGAGAGTCAAACAATAGTATATATAAATACAAATAATAAGTTCATACAGGCGAAATAGACTTGGAATCTGTAATAAAAATTATTTTTTAAACTATTTATAAAATCCTAGATAAATGATTCGGTTTCTTTTTAGAGCGATTTTAATGCTTGACTGGGCGTGCCGCTTTCTCAACTACTTTTTAACATTAAAATACGGCTATAAACTTAATAATAGTTTGTTGCATTATCCAAAATTTTGTTACGGTTTTTCCGAAATTAAAAAAAATTCTAATAATATATAACATAATAATATATAATTTATAATATATATACCTTATATATATGCCTTTGACATATTGGGCCGTAACCATCTTAAGCCTGAGACATTAATTTATATATACAAATTATATATAATTTGCCGACTATATATATACATATATATATAAGTAAGTTAAACAAATAAATTGATCAAAATCGATAAAGGTACACACTTAATTTTTTTTTTTTTTTTTTTTGAATAATTGAAATTCGATTTTCGATCGAGGGCTAAAAAAAATTATGCAAAAGTCAGAAAATTTCTATAAAAGGCACTTTTAATAACTGTCAAGAATAATAAAATTGAAATTTTTCATTTCTCATTGACCTTGTGTCATTCCACTTATAAAAAATTTTATGTTAAAAATTTTACGAGATTAAGATTTAAAATTATGAAATTTTATCAGAAAGGATAATTCAGGAAAAAATCAGCCTGTCGATTATATTTGCGGTTAAAAACACTATTACTTCATTAAAAATTAAACATTTTTCTTAAAAAGTGATTCTTTATGGTTGGAAATTCAACTATTTTTTTGAAAATTCAGGAGGCAGATTTTTTTGTTACATTTTCTACATTTTGTACAAGTTTTAACGAAAAAATCATAGTTTTAGAAATGTGCTTTTTTGTAATAATGTTTACCACCAGAGAAAGATGAATTCTCCACCAAAAAGACGAATTTTCGTCCAAGAAAATTAATTTTCTACAAAAAAATACAAATTTTCAACAAAATACATGAATTTTTAAGACAATAGTTGAATTTTCAGCTAAAAAAAGATAAATTTTCGACCAAAAATGGAAGAGGTTAATTTTCAGTGGAAATAAATTTCGATAAAAAAACGAATTTTAAACAAAGTAGTATAATTTTCAACAAAACATACAAAAAGAGTTACTGAATGTGACTAACCTTGAAGTTTCAGGGTTTTAAACTTTAAAATTATTTTTTTTTCTTTAGGTGCTTTGATGCTTCTAAATATACAAGATTTTTTTCAAACAATCACACTCTATAATTTTCTACACTTTAATTGAACAACTTTATCAATAAATCTTCAATTAAAAAAAATTACATTCTTTGATGATTTCAATAAATAAATAAAACTTAAAAAGTTTTCTGTCAGAAATTCGATAATGAAGTTATATAAATTGTAACATAGGGTGGCCGAAAAATTTCATTTTCAACAAACTAGTTACGTTTTTCAACTAAAGAGTAGAATTTTTAACCAAATAATTTAATTCTTAACAAAATAGTTGAATTTTCAACCAAGTAGTTGAATCTTCAACCTACAAAAATGAATTCACGACCAAAAAGACGAATTGTCAACCAAAAAATACGATTTTTCAACAAAATACATGAATTTTCAAACCAATAGTTGAAGTTTTACCCAAAAAAGATAAATTTTCAACCAAAACTGGAAATTTTATATTTTCAGTATAAAAAAAAATTAATTTACAACAACAAAAAACACTAAAATGATGAATCTGCCACAATAAAAAATGAATTTTTAATCAATTAGTTGAATCAATTCTGGACCAAAAAGATTAACTTTTAACCAAGAAATACGAATTTTTAGCAAAATACGTGAAATTCAAATTTTTAGTACAAAAAATTAATTTGTAACAAAAAATAACAATTTTCAACAAAATAGTCCAATTTTCAAATAAAATGATGTATCTGCAACAACAACAGAAAGTGAATTTTTAACCAAACAGTTGAATCTTCAACCAAAAAAGATAAATTTTCAACCAAAAATAGAAATGTTTAATATCAAAAAATAGTAAAATAGTAACCATACTTCTCTCAAAAAAGTAACAGAAAAGTAACAATAATGTGGCAAAAAAGTAACTAAAAATAAATATTTTTGACCAAAAAAGACGAAGTTTCCACTAAAATTATGAATCTTCAACAAAAATATGTATGTTTAAGAAAGTAGTTCAACTTTTAACAAAATGGTTGAATTTTTCTCACTAAAAAAGATGAATTGTTAACGAAAAATGTAATAGTTGATATAATAACCACAAAAGATTTTAATTCAATATAAAAGAAAAGTAGAATTAATTCAAAAAAGACGATTTTTCAACAAAATAGGTTATTTTTCAACTAAATTGTTGAGTTTTTAAGCCAAAAAGACCAATTTTTACAAAGGAGTTGAATTTTTAACGAGTAAATATGAATTTTTGCCAAAAAAGTTATTTTTCAACCAAATAGTTGAATTTCCTACGAAAACGGGGGAATTTTCAACCGAAAAAGACGAATTTTCAACAAAATAAGTACATTTCTAACCAAAAAGATGAATTTTCAACTAAAATTATGAATCTTCAAAAAAAAAATGAAGTTTTAACAAAAATTCTTCAACTTTTAACTGAATTTTCAACCAAAGAAGATAAATTCTAATTGAAAAATATAATACATAGTTGGATATTTCAACAACAAAAAAAAGATTTAAATTTTAAATGATAAACTATCAATTTTAGCTAGATTGCAATTTTTATCAGGATTCATAATAATTCAATTGATAGCCCTTGTTATACATTTTACATACGAACTAATTATTATTTTATTGTTATTCCCTGATTTTCCCGGCTCTAAAGTGCCAAATTTACTGGAAAAGTGTGAATTTTTCACAATTTCCCTAAAAATTCCATTAATCAGAAGTGTCGTGTTTTGAAACTTTCATAGTGAAAGTTTCCGATTGAAACTTTCAACGGCACATTTCAAATGGAACCTGATTGTAGAGTGAACTTATAATCGTTTTTAAATAATACGATTAATGAATTAATTCAATTCGTCATTTCGGGCAAAAAATGTAACCAAATGTAACCTTTTCACAAAATAAGTAACTTTTTAGTAATCGCGGATCAAAAAAGTAACCCGTTCCGAGCCCTGACTTTAAGCGTGACAAATTTTACAATTACAAACTTTGTTTAAAAATTAAAGCAATCTTAAATTAGAATCTTGAAAGTAACATAAGTCGTTAAAAATGATTAATTTTCAAATTGTGCATTATGATTTTTAAAATTCAATCCTTTTAATGTAAAGTGCAAAATTAAAAACTTCTATGCAATGAATAATAGATCATTATATCTAATAAATAATACCTCATAATCCGGATAAAAAAAAAATTGAAAATTAAGTAATTTCAGGTTCAATGTCAATCTAAAATAATTTAGTATACCTAGCAATATACATTTTCAAGTTTTATACCTCAGTTTATTATAAATGCTACCAGATGCGCATAGACGAACATCTAGAGGATGCTTCCTTGGAGGAATTGTATCTCCACACCAGGACTCATCTTCGCCTCGACACCAGGAATCGATGATTGCCGGATTCAAAACCAGGATGCGAAAAAAACCGGATATTTAATGTCTCATGGAGAGTATTCACTATTCAGTGACGCTGACGCTGAACTCTCTCCGCGAGGGTGGAAATGCACTGGTCGCGGGTCGCCGGAATGCGGAATGCGCGGGTTGCACCCCGATACCCGGCGTGACACAGATTCGCGAAGGCAGGTAGAGTGTTTGGTGGCTGCGCCGTGACCGGGACCAACTTCATCCATAGATATAGTTATAGAATAGGTAGATAGGTACAAATCCACCCTACAACGCTATAACTCAGTCCCGTCTGGGGGGAGTTGGGTGATTTGCGTACCGACGGGGTCATCAGTATTCACTTGGAAGAATGTTAATCGGAATACGTACCCGATTTGATTTATAGTTTATAAATCCTTATTACTCTTCTTATTTCCCACAACCAGGGCTCAAAATGAGTGTACATTAAATTATCTGCCTGAAAGGTTAAAGATGTTCACTAGCCCATGTGCACATGTGAAGGCATCATAAAGGCAAATAACTGTCAAAAACATTTAACAAAATAATATTAATATTATATTATTCACTTTTTAAATTTATAAATGTAAAATTTCTAACCAAATCACGCTTTAGCAAGGTAGCGGCCTGAGCGCGCGTATTCATGGAATTCGAGGAATTGAAGGAATTTGTGGAATTCAAGAAATTTGTGGAATTCAAAGAAATTGTAGAATTCGTGGAATTCACGAAATTCTTGGAATTCGTGGAATTCAATGCATTCGTAGAATTTAAGAAATTCGTGAAATTCCAGGAATTATTGGAATTCAAGAAACTCATGAAATTCAAGGAAGTAATAGAATTCACGGAATTCATGGAATTGATGGAATTCATGGAATTCAATGCATTCGTAGAATTTAAGGAATTCGTGAAATTCCAGGAATTCATGGAATTCGAGGAAGTTATAATTATCTAAACCAACTTTTTGGAGCAAGATTCCAAGTTGTTTCTCCTTTTTCTTCGACCGCTAATGTAATTACAAAATTAAAAAGTTTCAAAACTTTTCTTTCCTCGGTCTTACGGTCCAATAAATAATCATATTTATTGGACATTGGTCATATTTATTAGACCGTAAGACCGAAGAAAGAAAAGTTTTGAAACTTTTTAATTTTGTAATTCGAGGAAGTCATGGAATTCAATGAATTCGTGGAATTCAATGAATTCGTGGAATTAAATGAATTCGTGGAATTCAATGCATTCGTAGAATTGAAGGAATCCGTGAAATTCCAGGAATTATTGGAATTCAAGGAATTCAAGGAAGTCATGGAATTCACGGAATCCATGGAATTGATGGAACTCATGGAATTCGTGGAATTCATGGAATTCGAAGAAGTCATGGAATTTACGGAATCCATGGAATTCAATGAATTCGTGGAATTCAATGAATTCATGGAATTCCAGGAATTCATGGAATTCAATGAATTCGTAGAATTCAATGAATTCATGGAATTCAAGGAATTCATGGAATGCAATGAATTCAAGGAATTCGTGGAATTCAATGCATTCGTAGAATTTAAGAAATTTGTGAAATTCCGGGAATTATTGGAATTCAAGAAACTCGTGAAATTCAAGGAAGTCATAGAATTCACGGAATCCATGGAATTGATGGAACTCATGGAATTCAATGAATTCAAGGAATTCGTGGAATTCAATGCATTCGTAGAATTTAAGGAATTCGTGAAATTCCAGGAATTATTGGAATTCGAGGAAGTCATGGAATTCGTGGAATTTAATGCATTCGTAGAATTTAAGGAATTCGTGAAATTCTAGGAATTATTGGAATTCAAGGAATTCGAGGAAGTCATGGAATTTACGGAATACATGGAATTCGTGGAATTCAATGAATTCGCGGAATTCATGGAATTTAATGAATTCAAGGAATTCGTGGAATTCAATGTATACGTAGAATTTAAGGAATTCGTGGAATTCAAGGAATTCGTGAAATTCCAGGAATGATTGGAATTCAAGAAACTCGTGGAATTCGAGGAAGTCATGAAATTCATGGAATCCATGGAATTGATGGAACTCATGGAATTGATGGAACTCATGGAATTCATGGAATTCGTGGAATTCATGTAATTCAAGGAATTAATGGAAAATGTTAAGAATATTGCTATATATATATTATATATTCTACGTATTGCTTTTTAAATAAAAATGTATACAAATTAATTACTTTTTTTTCATTTCGTAATAATAATAGTCCTATAAATATAAATTTATGACATTGCTAATGAAAAACCAAAATTTGCACGCGATATGCGCCTGAATTGATGACGCGTATGTCTCATCAGGTGAGGGAACATTGTTTGGATTGATCATCATTTTGCAAGAATTTTGTTATATGGGAGTTAGGGGCTATCCATAAAATACGCTACGAATTTTGGGCTATTTACCCCCCCCCCATCCCTCATTGACAACCGTATAGCTTTGTTTTAAGAATAATTTAAAAAATAAAAATATCAGGCTTCATAGCCCAAGACGCTCTCAGAAGACAGGAAATTGAGAGATTTTTCACGAAAATTGGGGAATAAATTATTTTAAATCAAATTAATGTTGATATATTGAATTCAATATAAAATACTTTAAATTTTCAATCAAAAACACGAATTATCAACCAAATAGTTAAATTGAAAAGAAAGAATTTTTAAACAAACAGTTGCATAAACAACCAAATAGTTGAACTTTCAAGCTGAAGAAACGAATTTACTGCAATATAGATTATAGTTGAACCATATTGAAATCAATATGAAAAGATTTTAATTTTTCACCAAAAAAGACGAATTTTCAAACAAATAGTTGAATTTAAAAAAAAAATATAATATTTGACCAAACAGTTGCACTAACAACCAAAAAGTTGAACTTTGAAGCAGAAGAGACAAATTTTCAACAATATAGTTGAACTTTTAACCAAATAGTACAATTTCCAAGGCAAAAAGACGAATTTTTTTAGAAAACAAGAGAATTTTCAACTAAAAAGTTAATTTTGAACCAAGAAGGATGAATTTTCAAACAAGAAAGATTGCTTGTCTACCATTAAAGAATTAGTACTCCAAAAGGTGAATTTTCAACAAAAGAATTAAATTATTGACCAGAAAAGTCTATTTTAACAAAATGGTAGAATTTTCAACAAAATAATTAATTTTTATAAAATAGTTGAACTTTTAACCAAATAGTTGAATCTTTAATCAAGTAGTTGAATTGCCAACTTACAATGATGCATTTTCAACCAAATGGACGGATTAAAAAAAAAAAGAAACTAAAATTCAAACAAACACAGTTGCATTTTCCACCAAGTAGTTGAACTTTCAAAACAAAAAGACGAATTTTTTAGAAGGAAGTTGAATTTTCAACAAAAAAGTTCATTTTCAGCCAAGAAAGGTTACTTTTCTAACATAAAGGATGAATATTCAACCGAAAAAGATTAATTTTTAATCGAATATACTAATTTTTAACCAAAAAGATGAACTTTCCACAAAGAAAATTAATTTTCTACAAAAAAAAAATTTTCAACAAAAAAGTTGATTTACAACTGAATAGTTTAATTTTCAACCCAAAAAAAAAACGGAATTTTCAAACAAATAGTTAAATAAAAAAGAAAATAATAATATTTGACCAAACAATTGCACTAACAACCAAATAGTTAAACTTTGAAGCAGAAGAGACAAATTTTCTACAAAATACATGAATATTCAACCAAAAAATATCAATTTTCTATTTAAAGTACCAATTTTCAACTAAAAATGGAATAGTTACATTTTCAGTCAAGAAAATTAATTCTCAACCAACAAAAAAACTAATTTTCAGCAAACTAGTTAAATTTTCAAACAATAAGATGAATTCCCAACTCAAATAATAAATCTTCAACAACAAAAAAAGAATTTTTAAGAAACAGATCAAGATTAAACCAAATAGTTGAAATTTAAACAAAAAAGTTGACTTTTTAGATAAGAATATTAATTTTATACCAAAAAACACGAATGATCAACAAAATATATGAATTTTTAAGCAGATACTTCAATTTTTAACCAATTACTAAAACTTTCAACTGAAAAGTATGAATTTTCAACCAATCAGTTGCATTTACAACGAATTGGTGGTATTTTGAACAAAAAAAAAAGAATTTTTACCCTTACAAAGACGAATGTTCATACCAAAAAGACTACCCTTCAACAAAAGAGTTTAATTTTTAACCAATTCAGTTAAGGAAGAAAAAAAGTCAACCAAATTGTTGAATTTTTAAGCCAAAAAGACGAATTTTCTACAAAAATGTTAAATTTTCAACTAAAAAATATGA
Source organism: Andricus grossulariae (assembly GCA_011634705.1). NCBI lineage: Eukaryota > Metazoa > Arthropoda > Insecta > Hymenoptera > Cynipidae > Andricus > Andricus grossulariae. The sequence continues at coordinate 70,958,499 of JAABKJ010000755.1, forward strand.
AGTATTCACAAAAAAGTTAATTTTTCACCAAAAAAGATGAAAGTTCAATCATAAGAGATGAAATTTAAAAAAAAAGACGAATTTTCTACAACATAGTTGAACTTTCAACCTGAAAATATGAATTTTCCATTAAAAACATGAATTTTCAACCAGGAAGATTAATTTTCTACCAAAAAGACAATTTTTCAGCGAAATATTGGAATTTTGAACTAAAAAATATCAATAATTTTAAATTGAATTTCCAAACCAACCAAATTATTTTTGGGCCAAAAATTCCGAAAAAATTCCTACAGTATCTACTAACAATAAGAAGTCAATTCCACCATAAACGGACCCCCTCCCTCCCCCCTATTCACCCTCACCCCCCTTCAAAAAATGACAACTTCATCGCTTGTATACAGCTGTCAAACTTGTATTTGCTTAATAAAGTACACTATGAACTCTCTATGGACTACCTTTACTCTTATTTACCATTTTTAGCCTTTTTAACCCCCTCACTTTAAGGAGGGTGGAGGGGGTGTGTTTATTAATAATTTATTTGCAGGATATGTAAATACAAAATATACTTTATTATTGAGCAAATAAAAGTTTGACAGCTGTATACAAGCGGTGAAGCTATCATTTTTTGAAGGGGTGGTGGGGGTACATAGGGGGGGGGGTCCATTTATGGTGGAATTGACTTCTTATTATTAGTAGATACTGTAGGAATTTTTTCGGATTTTTGGCCTAAAAATAATTTTGGTAAAAAAACGGCCTTAGAGATCCTCCCCCTTTTAAACAAAAGAGTTAATTTTAAATAATATAGTTCAATTTTTAATATATAATTAATATATATTTTTTAACCATTTCTTAATTTTTGGAGGATTTAAATATTGTCTAGGAATTATTTCAAAACATATTTCGAAGTTTTAGCAGTTTGAAAAGATTAAAAAACAATTTAAAATTTGAAAAGATTTCGACATAAGGTTATAAGATAATAATTTTTTTTAAGATTCCAGCGAAAATATAAATTGATTTTTCAGTTTGAAAAATTAATTTTAAGAAAATATTTAAAGACATTTTACAACATTTCGAATGATTTCCTAAAACTTCAGAAGAAAATATAGAAGACCAAAAAAATTTAAAGCCAAATCCTGCATTTTTACAAGATTACAAAATTTTAGAAAAAATTGGAATAGTTTTAAGAGAGTTTTTTTAGAAGTTTTGAAAAGATACAAAAATAATATTAAACTTAAAGATTTCAAAAAATCTGAAAAAAAATGTTAAGAATTTTGAAAGGTTTCAAGAGAATAAAATTTTTTTTTAAGATTTCTGGGAACATTTAAAATGATTTTTTATTTTACAAAATTTATTTTAAGAGAATATTTAAAAAGATTTTTAAAAATTACAAAGGATTTCCAAATCTTTCAAAAACGAATCCCGAAGATTTTAAGACATTTTTAGGAATAATTCTTATCCGTTCAAAATATATTTAGGAATTTTAAAAGTTTTTAAGAGAATAGAAATATCTTTAAACTTTTAAGGATTTCCGAAAATTTATAATATATTTATTTTCCAAGCGTGAAAAATTCCGAAATATCTTCTCAAATTATTCCTAAAATGTTGTTAAATCCTGCAAAACAAGAAAAAAATTATTTATAATTTTTTTAGATATTTTGTCTACATATCTGAAATCTTGAAAAATCTTTTTTAATGTTCTTCAGAAACCTAGGAAAATTATATGTATATAAACTTAAGGCAAATAAACCTAGAAAGTTACAAAATAAACACTTTTGAAACATTTTCATTCTGTATTACAAATTTTTTCCCCTTCAAATTATAATTTGCCTAACACGTTTTTTATTCTTTACTGACAAATCTTTTTTGGTTGAAAATTCGCTACTAGGTTAAAAGTTAAACTAATTTGTTAAGAATTCACTGCTGGTTGCAAATTCATCATTTTAGTTCAAAATTCATCTCCTTGGTTGGAAAATGTAACTATTTTGTAGAAAATTCGCCTATTATGGAAAATATTTCATCTTTTTTGGTTGAAAAGCCAACTATTTTGATGAGAATTTTTTTTATGATTTCATCTGTTTTTGATTTAAAATAACAATATTTTTGGATTGAAATATCAACTAATACATTTTTTGTCGAGATTTTATCTTTTTTGTTGGAAAATTCAACTATTGGTTTGAAGATTAACTCTTTTGTTGAAATTTTGATTTGAAATATTTAAAATTTCAAAAATCTTTTTGAATTTTCTCAAGAATCTTAAGAAAATTATATTCATATAAATTTAAAAACAAATAAACATATAAATCTGAAAAATAAATAGTTATTCGAAATTTTTATTTTGTATAGTGATTATTTTCCCTCTCAAATCGAAAAACCATACGCGCGCCTAGCGCGCGATTGATGATGCTCGTGAAATAAAAAATAAAAGAAATATATTAGATTCGGCACAAAAATTCGTTTGCTTACAGTTAAACTGGTTATCTATTTTGATATTTTATGCTCAAATTAGAATTTCTTTTTTGCAACGATCCTATTGCACTTAAACCAATCAAAATAATCTTTTCTACTTGATATCTACTCAATAGAAGAAACTACTGAAACTACTGAAAATACTTTTTATTATAATAAAGAATGAACTAATCGTGTCAATTTTCTCCAAAAGTAAAGAAAAAACATTTCGTCGAAGTTTTACAAGGATATAAGAAATAATTTCAAATTCAGAATGCGTTTTAACGTGACAAAAAGGTTTATACCCTCTGAAATCCCTGACCCCTCGCTGAACTTGGAGACCACACTCGGACCTAATCTTTACAATTGTATGGCTGCATTCAAGGACGATTTCAACAATTTCGAAGCGCATTCTTTCTAATGCTAATTGACTCTCTTAATGTAATCATTGGTACATAATATTTCCCGTGACCGACATTTCGCGAAATGAGGAACTACTCCCTAAATCTATCTTCTTACCTTGTATTAATACCTAGAACTTTAAATTTAAAAAAGGTTTTGAGGAACAAATGAAAAAGGATACAATAAGTATCTTGAAGAGAAAATGAGTTGAAATATAAATAACCTGCAAGATATTCGATTCTTAGGTTTAAGGCTCGCGGCCCTGTGGTTGACGTTGTGTAGCAATCTTGTACTGGTTCGACCAGGATTCCATTGGCCTGTTTCGGAAGACCTGTTTACAAATTAAAAATTGTTAGAAGAATTCTTAGAGTGTCTACCGGACAGATGATTTTAAATTCCCGGTTTTCTCCTGGCCAATTTTTCATTTCCCCGGTCTTTTAATTATACTGCTTTTTAAAATTTCCATGTCCTAATCCAGAATTTTAATTCCATACCAAAATCATAGTTCTTTTCGAAAATTCCCTGTTCTAAATAAAAATCATAATTCTTTTTAAAAATTCCCTGTTAGGAAAAGAAATCTCAAAGTGTCTACCAGACAGATGAGTTCAAAATTTCCTGTTTTCTTCCGGTCAATTTTTCATTTTTCCGGTCTCATAATTATACGTCGTTTGGAAATTTCGATGTCCTGACATTATCAACATTATAGTTATTTTTGAAAATAACTTGTTTCCAATAAAAATCATAATTCTTATAGAAAATTCCCCGTTTCAAGTTAAAATTCTCTGTTCCAGACCTAAATTATAATTATTTTTTGAAAATTCCCCGTTCCAAGTCAAAATTTTACTTTCATATACTTCTTTTTAAAAGCCAGGTGTAACTCAGAACAATAATTCTTTTGGAAAATTTCCTGAACCAACTCAAAATTATCAATCTTTTCAAAAATTACCTATTCAAAGTCAGAACTATAATCTTTTTTTTTTTTAGAAAATTCCCTTTTCAAACTCAGAAGTACAGATATCGCTTCAAAAAGCCCTGTTCTAAATCATAATTACAGATTTTACATTTTTTTTAACGTAAATGTTTCTTTCTTCGATTTAAAAAAGTAGATATTCAGGGCATCTACTCAAATCCTGCAAAAAAATTCCCTAACAATTTCAAGTTTTTTTCAGATATTTGTAGATTTTTTCAGGTATAATTTTTCGTAGCAAATTTGTATTTTTGGCTTAAAATGTCAACTCTTGGGCAGACAATTAAACTATTTCATTAAAAATTAAATTTTTGATCGAAAAGTAAAACTCTTTTGTTGAAAATTCGTCTTTTTCGTAAAAATGCATCTCTTTTGATAGAAATTTAATCTTTTTTGGTTAAACATGCAACTGCTTGGTAAAAAATTAATCTGTTTTTATGGAGGATTCAAATGTTTTCTGAAAATTCATATATTTGGTTAAAGATAAACTTTTTTGTTGAAAATTCGGCTTTCTAGCTTGAAAATTCAAGAATTTGGTAGCAGATGCAACTATTTGGTTGCAAGTTAACTTGTTTCTTGAAAATTAACTTTCTTCTAGACAATTTCGTCTTGGCTGAACAATCTTTCTTAGTTGGAAATGCAAAGTTTGGTTGAATATTCGTCTTCCGGTTAAGAAGTTAATCTCTTTTTGTAGAAATTTTATCTTTTTTTGGTTGAAAATGCAACTTTTTTCAGAAAATTCCTCTATTTGGTTGAAAATTATTTCTTTTTCTGGAAAATTCATATATTTAGATTGAAACTGAACTCTTTTGTAGACTATGTTCGTCTTTTTGGCTTGAAATTTTTAGTTCTGTAGAAAATTCTACTATTTTATTGAAATTTCAATGTTAGGTTGAAAATGAACTTTTCGTTGAAAATTCAACTGTTTTGTAGAAAATTCGTTTTTTTTTTGCTTGAAAATTTAACACTTTAGTTCACTGTTTTCTCTTCTTGGCTGAGAAATTCAACACTTCTGTTGAAAATTCGTTCTTTTTTTTTGTTTAAAAATTAATTTCTTTTTGTAGAGGTTTTATCTTTTTTTATTTGAAAATGCAACTTCTTTGCAGCCAATTAAATTTCTTTAGTTGCAAATTAAAATACTTTGGTGGAAAATTAACTTTTTGTACACAAATTATATTTTTGGGTTGAAAAGTCAACTATTTTGTACAAAATTCGGATTTTTGGCTTAAATTTTAACAGTTTGATAGAAAATTGAACAATTTGGTAAAAATGCACTATTTTAAAGCAAATTTCTCTTTTTTAGTTCAAAAGTAAACTATTTGGTTGAAATTTATATACTTTGTTAAAAATTGTTTTTGTAGAAAATTAATTTTCTCAGTTAAAAATTCGTCTTTTTGGTTTAAAAATTCATCTCTTTTTGTAGAAATGCCACCTTTCTTATTTTACATTGAAACTTTTTGCAGAAGATTAAATTTTTTCGGTTAAAAAAATCAATTATTTTGCTAGAAAATTAGCTTTTTGTTGAAAAATCATAATTTTGGGTCGAAAAGTCCATGCTTTTGTAGAAAATTCGTATTTTTGGCTATAAATTTTAACATTTTGATAGAAAATTAAACTATTTGGTTGACATTTTTCAGTTCAATATTCAACTACTTGGTTTAAAATTTATATACCTACTTTGTTGAAAATTCATCTTTTTGGTTGAAAAATGCATCTTTTTTGGTAGAAATTTAAATCGTCTTTTTCTATCATTCGTCTTTTTAGGTTGAAAATTCAACACTGTATAGTTAAACTTTTCTCTTCTTGACTGAAAAATCTTTCTTTTTTGCAAACTTGTCTTTTTGGTTTAAAATAAATCTCTTTTCGTAGAAATTTAATCTTTTTTATTTGAAAATGCAACTTTTCTCCAGAAAATTAATTGTTATGGTTGAAATTTCAATTATTTGGTAGAAAATTAACATTTTGTTGAAAAAATATATTTTTGGGTTAAAATGAACTACTTTGTTGAAAATTTTTATATTTTGTCGAAAATTTGTCTTTTTGGTAGAAAATTAATCTTCTTGGTTAAAAATGCAAGTACTTGGTTTAAAATTGATGTATTTTGTTGAAAATTTGTATTTTTGGTAGTAAATTAAAATTTATTGTTAAAAATGCCACTGTTTGATTGAAAAGTAATCGGCTTTAGTTGAAAATTCAACTATTTTGTTGGGAATTCACCTTTTCTGTTTGAAAATCCAACTACTTGCTTGAAAGGGGAACTATTTTCTTGAAAATTTGTCTTTTGGCACAGTCGAAAAATTCCCCTGACTTGAAAAAAAATTCCCTGATACTTTCTAGGGTTTTCCAGGTATATAAAAATTCCCTGACAATTCCAGGTTTTTCAGGTTTTCGAGATAAGTCGACACCATGATATTTACAATTTCAGATAAATACTAATTTACTAGTTTGATTCTACACCGGATTTCAAGATTTCAAAGAATTTGAAGGTGTCAAAATATTTTTTTAAATTGCAAACAGCACCGCTTGTATAATCGTCAATAGAGTATTTTTAATTGTTCTTTTCGCGATTTAACAAACTGAAAGTAATAAAATAGCATAATACTTTTAATATTCATTTTAGTACAATTGAATGAAAAATTCAAGTCAATTCCCGGTTTTTTCCCAATCAGGTAGACACCTTAATTATATTTTAAGAAGTAATAAATGATAACGAAAAATTCTTCTTACTCGAGAAACGAACTGGAGAACATCAAGCTTATTTAATTCTCGTTCTGCACGCGAGCCCCATTGGTACTGAAATTTCTCAAGATCGCTGTTATCGATTTTCGATCGAGTGAGATAACGCTGCTTTACAAATTCCTAAAACAAAAATATCAATGACAAAGGTTTATTGTTTTATTCTGTGTATAGAAGTGATTCTCAATTTTTTAAAAAGTGTTTCAATTTTCTACCACAGATATCAACTGATGAACATCTCCAAAATGCTCGTGTCTGAAATCGTCTCCATCTACAATATTCAATTTCCTGAAAAAATTCCACAGGCTGTCTGTAACCAAAAATGAAATTAATGTCAATAATTTATGAGAGATTATGTAAAGGAGATATTAAATAATACGATATTGTTCATAAGAGTTTCTATACCTTCGGAGCAAACCTCATCACTCATAAAGATGTGAGATAATGCTAAAAACAAAAGCAACATTGAAGTTTTCTCCGTTGGAAAAGATAGATGAGGCCTGTCGTTCGCAATTTCATTCACGAGAATATACTTTGTATTGTCAACTGAGACGAGTTCATATCCAAAGACCTGTTTCAAACCAAATTAATATCATATTTAAAAATTATCGATTCTTTTATTATTACTAAGGAAATTTCAACCAAAAATATGAATTTTCAGCTAAAATGATAAATCTTTAACGAAAAAATTAATTTCCAACAAAGTACTTCAACTTTTAGCCAAGCACTTGAATTTTTAACCAGAAAGGATAAATTACAAACGAAAAATCATGAATTCTCAACGAAAAATGTAATAATTAATATTATAATTAAGAAAGATTATAATTTTTAATAGAAAACAGTTGAATTTATCCAAAAGGCGAAATTTGAACAAAATAGTTAATTTTTTTAATCAAAAAAGATTTTACAGTCAAAAAAGAAAACAAAATTCAACCAAGTTCTTAAATTTTCAACTAAAAAAAACAAATTTGTAACCAAAGAAATTAATTTTCAACTAAAATGATTTTTCAACCAAAAATACGAATACATGTTTTGTTTAATTTATCCACGTATTTGAATTTGCAACCAAAAAATAAAAGTAAAAATTTCTTTAAAAAAAATCTGTTTCAACAAAAGAACGAATTTTCAACAAAATAGTTAAATTTTCAACCAAAGAAATGAATTTTCAACTAAAATAAAGAATCTCCAACAACAAGAAAAATGAATTTTTACCAAAGGAGTTCATTTTTCAACCTAGTAGTTGAATTTTCAATAAAAAAAGTATATTGTCAACAAAAAATTTAATAGTTGATATTTTAAACCAAAAAAGATTTCATTTTTAAATCAAAAACAGAGTCAAAAATAGTTGAATTCAACCAAAAAGACGAATTTTTAACAATAGTTAAATCCTCAACCCAAAGTAAATTTTTAATCAAAAAGATGCATTTTTAACCGGAAAAGATAATATTTCTACCGAAAGAGATGAATTTTCAAACCAATGAGACGAATTTTCAAGAAATGAGTTGAATTTCTTACCAAGAAAGATTTTACAGCCAACAGAAAAAAAATTAACCAAATTGTTGAATTTTCAACCCAAAAAGACGAAATCTGTACAAAACAGTAGAATTTTTAACCCGAAAATATAAATTTCCAGATAAGAAGCTAATTTTCAACGAAGTAGTTGAATTTTCTACCCGAAAGACGTATTTTCAACATAATAGTTGAATTTATAAACCAAATCGACGAATTTTCTACAAAAAAGTAGAATGATGAACCCGAAAATGTGAATTTTCAACTAAAAACGATCCACTTTCAACCAAAAATGGAATACTTTATTTCGCAGTTCAAGAACTCGATCTATAAAAAAAATTTAACCAAAGAGATGAATCTTCAACTCTAATAAAATGAAATTTTTACAAAGTAGTACAACTGTCAACCAAGTAGTTGGATTTTCAACCAAAAAAGATGAATTCTCATCGAAAAATTTAATTGTTGAATTTTTAATTGAAACGATCAATTTTCAACCAAAAATGGAATGATTAAATCTTAAACCAATAAAATGAATTTTTAACAAACTAGTTCAACTTTCGACCAAAAAAGATGACTACAAAATACTTGAATTCTGCACAAAATAAGTAAATTTTCAACTTCGTTAACTATGTTAAAATGGAAAAAGCATCGTGTATAGGGAAAAAGAGGAGTTATTCAAAAAGGGGGAAAAGAGGTGAATAGGGGAAAGAGCGTGATGTTTGGACAATAGTCATACAGAATTTTATAAACTTCAACTTCAGTTTATCGAAAATTCCCTGATCCTTTCAGGTTTTCCCTGACATTCCCTCACTTTCCCTGACCAGTTTTCAATTCCCTGACTTTACAGAATTCCCAGACCTGTAGCAAACCTGTATAATGAAAATATTAAGAAGAATTAAACCTTTTTTAAAGTATCTGCGACATGTTCCATAACCGGTCGATAGTATTTGGAACCGTTGAGTACACTTTTCTGAATGTTCTGCCTTTGAATTGGATACCTTGAACGATCAGAAACGAGGATATACCGAACGACATGCCCCATCAAACGATTTAATTCATCCTCAGAAGGAACTTTTTGGGATCTGGATTGTGAAGCTTGTGACGGACTATCGTCGTCATCATCATTTCTTGAATTGTTTTGACTCTTGTTTTTCTTCCTTCCTTGGGATTTTTGAGTCTGAGACCATAATTCATCGTCTAAGTCACGATTTACATGTCGACGTCTACCTTGAGAAGGTCCTGGCATCTCTTCATCATCATCATCAATAATTACTCTTCTCGACCGTCTTTGCGACATTTTTCTTTCCAAAAGTTTAGTTCCTGCTTTGAAAACCTGTAAAAATATTAATAATTAAAAAATAT